>JAODAH020043275.1:0-13432 GCA_027574865.2 Coproporus ventriculus | reverse complement strand
TTATTGATGTATGGGGATAGGTTTGTGTTTAAATCGATTAAATCTTATGTAATCGTAATCATCTTCATCTGTTTGTAATTTAATTACTTTGTGGGATAACTTTAATTGAACAGTAATTAAAGTTTGAAAGGGAAGTTCGATTTGGTTAATTCGATATGCAATTTTAAATTTAAATAAAAAATCAAAAAAATTATTTTTAATATCTCATGTGTATTGTGATGCATAAGAATTTTTTTGTGTGCTGTTGGTTGCATAACGTTTCACTTCTTTAATACTTCTGAGATTTAAATATAAATTTTTGGGTTAAAATAAAGATCAAAAATCCAATCCCGGCGAGTCTCGAACTCACGACCTTCCGCTTCCCAGGTGTCCCGCGAGTAGATAGTGTCCGTCTGATTAAAAAAGTAAAATAGAAAATTCGATTTTTAATGAAATATGATGGCTACAAGGTTATGTTATCCGTCATCCATCCAATAACTCGGTAATGAAGCTTGTTGTTGATGCCAACATAAAAAAGAAGAATTTAATTTATTTTATCCATTTGAATCATACATTTAGGTTTGAAATTTACCTTAAGCGAGACATTTCAAAATTCCTAAATGTGAATCCATTGTGATATAATTTTCTCTCGCTGGAGAGAATCTTGGAAACGCGTCGCACCCTAACCATAATCCAATTGGATGCTGAAAGTTTACCCTTATTGCATAATATTAGATAATTATATTTTTCTTCCAACAGGTGTATTTTATATCTTCCATACATTAATTAACCCCTAAAACAGATACGCTTCTTTTTTTTTATTTTTATGAAAGAGACATTTGACCACATTTTTTTTTATTACTTGAAAAAGAAACATTTAAATTTAGATAAATTTCTGTGTAAGGGTTTATCTAAATTTAACCACCCCTTACTGAATGTAGATTTATAATTTTGATTGCGCAGCACATCCCATCTCCTTGTTTCTTCCTTGTAAATCTTTTCATGTGATAAGAGTTATGAGGGCGATCTTGTAAAAGGACAAATTTTGCTTTGAAAGAATTTCCGACTCAACTATATTAACTCCTACTGTTGTTTCAAGATGTTTCAAACCATTTTTCTTTTCTAGTTAAAAAAAAAAAACGAAAATTATCCCAGAAAATAAAAATTTATTTCTTCCTCGCTAAATTTTTAATTAATTTATGAAATATAATTAACACGTCAAGCTCCAACAAAATAATTTTTATTTTTGAGTAATGCTAACATTTTAAAGCGCTCATTTTTACACGACACCAAACACATAATGCACTTTTAAATTTAAAATAATTATCACTGTCTAGAACAATTAAAAAAGTTTTAAACTTTATTTTCATTAAAATGTCTCTTTGTCTGAAAAAACAACCGTCATTTAAAATGGGTACATACGAGATAAAAATTTCATTTAATTTTTTTCTCTCATTTTTATTTTTGATTCTATTTAAATCAAACTCGTATACAATTACCTAATTGGAATCGGGTTGGTGCCATGTGAAATTCATCAGTTTCCATAAATTTCATAAATAATAATGTGCATATTGTACCTCCCCCTTACTCCCCCCCCCTACTCTTGTTTAAATCAATATCCGGGTTATAGGGAGGTTTAAAAGAATTTTTCATTAGCTGGACCCATTGTTCCAAGTTTTATTTAAATTCTTGTTTAACTAATTTTCGTTGTGAACCGAAAGAAAATTGCGTTGTTGATGTTGTTTCTTGTTTATATTTATAAAATTTTATTGTGTTTATAAATAGTGATTGTTACTATACAAAGTATTCAAAAATATTTTTTAATTTGTTGTTTTGAGAAGTTCCTGTTTTAATTAAAGTTCAAACGGGACGTTACAAAAGGTTTAATACGTCATTTGTATCTTGAATTGCATTTTATATTGCAACTTTTACTGCTTTTCTAGTGTTAATATCAACTATAAAAGAAACGCACATACTGCTAGCAATTTGAAAATGTTTTACACTTTCAACAAAATTACCCAATATTCACTTTTATTGTTATTCTTTTAAATAAATCCTTTCTACTTCATTTAATACTCCAAAAAAAATTATTTTTCTTTTTAATGAACATATTTTATAATTTTATTAGTGGTTGTAAATAAATAATACTTAATCTTAATTTAGTAGGGTAATTAAATCGTCCGGGAATTCTATTAGGTTGCACAGGGACAACATAAACCAGTCGATAATAATTGGTGATCGTCTCTAATTACCCTCGAAATTAATAGGAATGGGAAGCTTGTAAGATATCTCTCTCAATACCTAAAATCACTTTTAGTTTGAAAATTATCAACCAATTTACGTTTTCGGATCTGATCAAAATGTAAATACATCGTTGGAATATGTTAATTAAAGTATTCAAATTTGAATAGGGTGCTGATATGATTAATTATGTAGGCCAACTCAAGCAACAAGTTATTATAATAATGTTTGACCTTACAGTTAATTTATTAATAATTTTCAAGGATAGAAGAAAATTAAATTAATTTTCTTTAAAAACACGAAGTCATATTTATTTATTTTATTACAAATAAAAATTAATTACCGTATGGATCATTACTTTTTCAGATAACAATGAGTAGAAGTGAGATGTAACGTTGCTGGATTGTATGTAATAGAAAGAGATCGAATAAGAGAAAATTTAAAATTTCTTCGATTTTTTTAAAACTTTCTTAGAATTTTTTCTTAATCTTCATCTCACAATGAGTGGAAGTGAGATGTAACGATGTTGATTACAAAATCGAACCCAGAACCCTATAAAGCTTTTTAATTAAATTTAATTTTGCACTAGTTTATTTTATAAATGATTGTAGAAAATTAATTTAGGATGTTTAAAGGTGAAATTATTATTGCGAGTGTGCTTTCAATAAGAAGACTTAGAGAAAGTTTAAATGAGAAGCTTTCAAAGTATTATATTATGCGAATACAATAATAAATTCCGGGAATAACTTTAAGTGCTTTAGGTAAGTTCGGAAACAACGGCTTTTATAATAAACGTTTGTTGTCCATATTGAGGTTATTACATTTAATTATTTTAGCAGCGATTTATATTAATGGATAATCTAATATTACCAAATAAATTTTTATCGAAATTTGTGCATGTTAACAAAAAAAATATTTAAATGAAAATTGTAATCATTCCCTACTTAGTGAATACACTTTATAATCCCACTAGATGGCGCTGATCTTGTAGGTAATGCCTGTTTTGGTAGTACGCCTTCCATTTTAGTATAAATGCGAGTGAAAAATACTAATTAACCTCGTGGAAACCAGTTATAATATTAATTTGTGATTTTCTATCAAAAATCAGATGAATAAAATTTTTTGAATGCGAAGCACATAGAAAATTAAACTCGGAAAAGTGTCGAAACTGTTTTGATGCATTGCTTCCTCTTAACATTTTAATACCTTGAAACTATATACCATCAAATATCAAATATACTCATGTCAACTCGCCTTTTATACCAAATCGGATGATTTATTAAACTTTTATAAGATAACTTTAGTTCCTGTGGAAAAGTTTTTCAACTTTACTTGCACCCCTTTTGTTATTTATTGCAATATAAAAAAAATATAACTGAAACGAAACGAGTATAACTATAAAGCTTTTAAAAACGGCACGGTTCTGACAGATTTATTAACACTTTATTTATTATTTGCAGATTTTATGAAAAAATTTTTAAGGATTGAAGCGTTTTTATATTCATATTGGAATAAAATATTATTTTCATTCCTCGTTATCTCCATGTTTGTATTCATTCCCGGATTATAATTACTTTTTTTTATTGAATACTGATGACAACTCAGGGGTGGAATATTAAAAGAAATTGTGGAATAGCAATGTGGATTTTAAATTGCACGAATCTGTATACTTATCAGCTTCCGGGTTTTATTTATTTTAATGATTTGCAAATTAAATTAAAGACTTTACCCTGGTATTACATCATTTTCTGTTTTATTATCGAAATGGAGGTGTATAAATTTTGTAGATTAAAAGTAACATATCAAAAAAAAATTAATATGAGAGAGTAGTTGTTTTTAAAGTGAATTTCTTGTACAATTTTATTAAATCTAAATAAACATGGCAGGCAAAAGCGGTGCATTTATAATAAAGCGCCGAATTCCTTGCTTTTCGAGTCACGTAACACCTAAAGGATTTTCAATTTTGAAAGCTCCTTTTATTTTCTGACACATTTAATCTAATTCCGATGATTAAACTAGAGAGATTTTCGTTTAATTCAATTTTTGCAAAATATATTATTTCGAATGTGGTAGTATTGTAACGTGGATGTCATTAACGAAAATATATTCTCATCCAAATATTTATGAAGCAAAAATTCTTCTTCAAATGACATTTAGTATTAATCATTGATTAAAAAACCAATTGCGCGGAACACCTGGGAAGCGGAAGGTCGTGAGTTCGAGATTCGCCGGGATTGGATTTTTTATCTTTAATTAAAACCTAAAATGTTTATTTAAATCTCAAAAAATAGTAATAGAAGTGATAAGTAACAGTGTTAATTGTATGCGATAGAAAAATGTTTCTTTTCATATACAGAATTACCATCAAAATCTCATCTTTTCCTATTTACTTTAAATTTTATCATCATCATTATCATTTAGAATATACACACAGACATTTGGATTTCATATATGAACTTATCAAGTTCATAAAAACAAATTAGAAAGGTAGCAAGAAAGAGATAAGTAAAATTTGAAATCACAAAACTAAAAATAAATCGGGGGATGTATGAGTGTGCCAATCTGATATCGATCCTTTTACATGTTATATATCCCTTTATTTGATAAAAGTTTAAGTTATCTACTGTTCACTGTGATAAATAGAGCGTGTGCTCTGCCCAGGAGATTCTATAAGTTTCAAGTAGATCGAAAACTATTGGAATACGAATATAAAGATATTTTTATTTATGGGAAGTTTAAACGTGCACGGGCATGCCCCTCAATGCAATCCTACCCCCGCACATTTGACGGATATGCATATATATATCATCTCTGAATGTCACTAGGAATATTACATGATAATATTATACGGTGAATGTTGAATGTGAATGGGTATATAGAAGCAACATTTTCCTCATCTGCATCGCAATATGTAAAATGTATTACTTTGTGTATTATTTACAGCTTTGCAGATGTAAACAAGTTTTATAAATTTGCATAGTTTTAGGTGTGTTTTGAATTAATGTGCCGGTTATTTTATATAAAGGGAAATTTACAAAATTTAAGATGTGAATTAATTGATTAAGGGAAATATGGTAATGAGATAATTGTAAAGTCGGGAAGATGAAAGGAAAATTTTACAGAAATTATTCATTTTAAAATATTTAAGGTTCAATTTAAATCGATATCAAATGTCAAATAGTTTCTTGAGAACATATTTAAGTTGTCAGTTATATTTTGTCCGAGTTTAATTTGATTTATGGATTTTCCCTAGCACTCACTCAAAATATTGTAGATATCTATAAAAATAGAAGAATTTAAATAAACATCAATCAATGTCAATACAATTCTCCACCTCCCTATTTATAAAGGTTAATGATATAAATTCACTAGGGATTTTGGAATTGCATAGGGGAACAAATACATAACCGCCTTTTTGTCCTAACGTATGTTACAATCACCAACAAACAATGGAAATTATGAAATAATTACTCAGTGCTTGAATTCAAAGCAGTGATTGATTAAAGTTTTAATCGAGGAATATATGCGGTGCACAAACATTTACTTAAGGCTACTTGTCAAAGGGATTTTAAGCAAAACAAAAGTCGATTCATGAAGCAAATAAGAATGAAAATTTTTATTTTAATATAATTTTACCAGTTAACCAGTCTACAACGTACCTTTCTACAAACTAAAATAAATTTTTGAATATTTAATAGTTTTCTGTGTTTGACTTTTGTAAATTAAAAAAGTTTCTCGTTAGTTTTTTAAATTTTTAAAAATTTGTTTTTAAAAAAGTTCCATTTGTGCTATTGAAAATTTTAAAGGAACTTTATATATATTTTATATAGGAAATGGTAAATTGAAAAATATGTCTTTGTCAGGGTGAATACAGAGGAAGCAGTGCATTTGAAATTACTGCGATGGAATAAGTAATGCATCAGGATGCATTATAGACAAGAACATTTTTTTTACTTTCTTTGTGTTGGAACTAAATTGGGTTATATCGACATAAACTTACATTATACAGTTCCTTTTCTCAATTCAATATTAAATTGGGTACATTGTGAATAAAAATTTTTTATATATCAAGTAACAATATTTATTTTTTTTTTTTTTGTATTAGTGAAACAAGATAAATGAACTAATAAAAATAATTTTTTTATTAATTAGATTAAAATTATATTTTTATTATCGATTAATGTTTATATTAATTAAATTTATGATTAAGAATCAAGAATTTATAGAAACATCATGAAATATTTATTTCCCCTATCTTAAATTGACGGCCATTTTGTAATAGTGCAGGAGTGCCAACTCATTTTCAAGCAATGAAAACATTGAACTGTCTAATCAGAAGCAACTTCATTATTATTATTTCTATTTACTGCCGCCTTACTTATTTGCGTTATTTTCAAGTTCGTTTTGATAATTATCCCAAGCATTTTCAATTGATTTAGTTTTAATAACATGTTTCACTTAAAAATATATTACCAACCTAATTATACTGAAAATTCGTTTTAAAAATTAAAATTTAAGTTAATAAATTCATTTTCTGTATCATTTTGATCAAATTCAGATTTTTATTTTGTTTATAAGTTGAAAGTAAGCATGCAGATATAATTTTTATGTTGGAATCTAATAAAATCGCTGTACTTCATGAATAAATATGCAAGCACAAACTTCCACCGTACCTTCCATATCTTGAGCGGGATGCCTGTCATACACATCCTTTCCCATTCCATTTTTTTTTCTTCTTCCACAATATTCCATCGTCCTGTTTACGAGGTCGGATATTAACTCGCCACAATCCCCCATTCCTCCTCCTTATATATCCCTTATTCCCTTCACATTCAGGATGACATCATTGTTTCTTTAATACAACCCAAACGTTGTTATTTCACATATTTTTTTATTGTTACAATGGTGCTCACCAACTCATTCATTTCGTACTTTACGACTCACTGAAAGAAGGTTTCTACTATTACAGGAATAATTATTGATTTATTATTTTATTTATATTTTTTTTAAGTTGTTAATTATCATCTTGACACTTTTAACGTGTGAAAAGCTTTACATGTTTGTAGATCTTAAGGAACTAAGTTAAAATTATATATATGGAACTCCATATTTAATAACAAAGTTTCTTAATTACGGAAGTCTAGGTGTGGCGTTGATTCACTTTAGAACTAAGCATATAAATGTCGCTTACGTGTATATATTATGCAAATAGTTTTCTCTCAAACTTCCTATTTGATTTTGATCAAGATTTATTTAAGTCTTTAATAAATTTCTTCAAGATAAAGAAAAATATAGAAGGAATAAGAATAAATCTTCTTTATTTAAGATGAATAGTTATGATTTATATAATTTCAGCACGAAATAATTTTGTTTGGGAGGAAAATGGGGGTTGCTCTATTGTATCAGAATAATTTATACAATATTGTGGAAAGTGGAGCAGCCGGACTTGGATTAATTAAGCAATGCTGTTAGTAGGGTGTCGGACATGCCACGTATATATCCATCCGCGTGTTCTCCCTTATTAGTTTCCCTTATTTCTACCTCCCACCCTTACATAAAACGAATTACGCATCCAACCCACCTCATGAAAATATTTTAAACACCGTACATTTATTTTAATTACTACCACCTCTTGCTCATCATTTACTATTATAAACTTAATAATTTACAACGGATATTATGGCTGCCTATTTAAACTTTCAGACAAAGATAATTAACAAATATTGTGGTTCTGATGAAGGAAGAAATGTATTCTATTAGAAAGTTTATTTAACAAAATAAATTTGAAGATATCTTTCGTATCGATACGTGAATGAAGAAAATTATTACTTTAAACGTCTTTACTTTAACTTCAAAAGTTCATTATAACATATTCTGAACTAATTAGGAAACTAAAATTACTTAACCTCGCTCCCACCCACCCGAACTATTTTATTATCTAAACTTCCTATTAAAAATATTATTATATCCCTAAATAAATCTGCATGTCTGATAAAAACACAACTTTATCATTATTTTTCACATTTTCCTTTTCCCATATAAGTGAAACTTGACAGGAGAAATATTGAAACTGACACAAAATCGAAAACTGTAACCAAAACGTCAGTCCAGATAAAAAGCAAACGAATCGACTCACAAACAACAACCCACGAATCTACTAAAAATAAATCTCAAATAATTATTATTTTAAAATCATATTTTCGTACATCCGAAAATTAATCGCTAGGGTTAACCCCGATGCCATACACAGATGTCGGAAAAACTTAAACAAAGGGCAACAGCAGGTATAGATGTGGGGATTGCGTGATCCCAAACTAATGATAGATGCGCTAAATGGGAAGTCCGGCCGCAATTTGGGATAGAGAATAGGGGGGCCCCGAATAACCCCTCACTCATTAGAAAGTATCTTATTATTCAGTTAGGTGGCACGCATTTATAACAGAGTTGTTAGGTTAAAAGGGAGCTCTGATTTATTATGCAGAAAATGATTTACAACATGAATTCAAATAAATTGGATCATTTAGAAATTCGTAAACACAAACGAAATTTTAATATAAAAAAATTTTCATTTAAATACTTTCACTAAAATACAAAATTCTGGCTAATTAATTATCAGGAACGCAGTCCGCAATATTGTAAATCATACAACATGACACGTTTCGTACTTATTATGGTTTCATCAGGCCTGGATAGTAAATTTCCTGCAATTTTATTGATTTTTTTTCATATGCAATTAATATATTCCTGCATATTTCCAGTTGAATTCGCATACGTATACAGTTTCTACATCGGTAAAAGAGACCACAAATAAAGTTCTTCTTCAAAGAGAAATATTTACATACATTACATCAAATATATGAAACGTTTCAGTTCACGTATACATATCGAGAAAATTACCTTGCAAACAAAATTTGTTTCTGATGTATCTATCATGACTGCAAACTAATTAATTAGGCAATTTCTCTATAAAAGTCATGTAAATAAAAAGTAATGTAACCCCCTCATTAAAATTTTAGTGAATAAAAGTGCATTTAATCCAAAAAAAGAAAGATTACAGTTTTCACAAAATTAAAACTTTCACATTTTGCATTTTCCTTTTGCGTATTTTAAATGATTCAAGTTACTAAAAGTTTTTAGAAGTGGATGGGTTATTTAAATTTTAAAGTTGAAAGATTCACGTACAAATTTAAATGTTATTTATAGTTATTAATTAGATTGATGTCAATTTAAATTCCATCACACGTTGATTATCTTGAATTATGGAGTTGAATATCCTTATCAAAAGTTTTTAGTAGATTCAATTCCCAGAATATCAATCGCTTATCCGTTTTCTTAATCACATTACCATCAAACTAAGCCTATAACCCTTAAGCTAAATCGGTGGTTTTCGCCCCTTCAGTGGACATCAATATTCCTTTTCATATTATTAAAGGGATATTACAGAAATTAGTTAATTTTAACTTGATCTATATAAATTACGATTTGACTTTTGAATTTTATCAACTTAATATCATTGAAGTAGTAATCAAACATATTTAAAAATAAATTGTAAAAAACGAACAGAATATATAAAAAAATAAGATTAAAAAATCTAGAGTGGCCTGAAGTAAATAGAAATAATAATAATGAAGTTGCTTCTGATTAGATAATTAATTAATTGCACAAAAGCTGGAAATAACAATTTAAAATTGGGCACTCCTGCATTATTGCAAATGCATTTTAAAAATGGCGGGGTAAATAGTTATTTCATGTTCAAAATTGAGAATTTTTGAGTTTGTGTGATTTGATAAATGTTACATAAAATTTTAAATTCGTCTGTGGTATTTCCATAATGTCAAAAAAGAAACACAGATGTATATTACGTTGCATACATTTTTGTCTGTGTGGTTGCATAAATCGTGCCACGATCAACTTTGCCTTTATAATTAAGACATTTTAATATTTAATTGAAATGGAACCCTTCTCCATTAAATTTTTATTAAGTAATAATATTGATTTCGATTTAACCGCAAATTGGGTGTCTTAAAATTACACGAGGGTTGCAGAAAATTACTAAAACCGGGAGAGAAATATTTTCATAAAATTTAGTGGAAAGTTAAAAGAAAATTAAAGCGAATCTACCCACTAAAGTATAATAAATAATGAGGGGGGAATCGCGTTAACCTTTTCCTAATGTAAATACGTGTGCATAAAGGGCGGGAATGAGGTATAAGGGTTTTGAATAGACCTCTGGTCGAGCGATAAGTGTAAAAAAAGGGAAAATTGCGTGCACACACGTTTTCCCTATAAAAAAAAAGAGGGTAAGATAGGGTAGGTAATCCGTACTTGTATCTGCAGTCATCTCATAACAACATCATCCTTATTTTATAAGTTTCCTCAATAAAATATGGGAAATGATTTAGAATTTAATTTTAAATTCTCTCAATTAATTTCAACTTCAACTTTCAATTTGGTACATATATGTGCTTGTAACAATCGTTTTAATTACTGTACCTAGTATTTCGCTACAAATTGGTCCCTGATTTATTTCGTTGTACGTATATACATCAAATGCGAATGTAATAAAACATGATGACATCAAACAAAATCTGTAGGGGGCGTTAATTCAGAGAAAATCAAAAGATGATTTTATAATTAGTCTCCCCAGGAGAGTTTGAGGGGTGAAAGGAATGGGTTTGTAAAGCCAATGTTATCTACTTACATGTCATGTTGTCCGTGGCCTAGATTCTCCCGAATTCCGGGCCGAGATAGTATAAAGCTCAAAGCTCGGAATTTCCGGTGGGGTAACTGAGGCGAGAAGAAAAAATACAGATATGTAAATTATCATGTTCATTTTTACAAAAGAATTTTTCTGTATTTAAAATTTCAAAAATTAAAATGATTTTTTTATACACACTCCGAACAGAAGAGTTATCTAGATGTTGATTGAAAGAGCATCTAATAATGTTTACTGAAAATAAATTTCACTTAAGAAATATATGACTAGGAGGAAATAACGCTCTCAAAACTAAGTAGTGCTTGATATAATCCGAAGTGAAGATGCTGGTGCATGAGGTGGATTTTACTATCAAAACAAGTTTTCCCTTAGCATGCAGAGTAAGCCCATTGAAAGTAACCAAACGCCAAATCGATTCTTAAAACGATCAATATGAGCGGTTTAAATTTTCCTTTTCATCCTTTTATATCAGATGAACGATCTCATTTACATACCGATTGATTTTTTTTTTCACAACCATTTGACATTAATTTATTCGGGATTAATGCATTAAATATTTGTACACATTATCTCCTAAATTTTTATGCTTGCAAAAATAGGTTGGTAATACGTTCATGAGTGAAACAAGTTAATTATTAAAACTAAATTAAAATTAAATCATTACGTATAAATATATCCCACCCTCACTCAGACTCAACTGAAATTAATAGAAATAATAATAATAATAAAGTTACTTTTGATTAGATAGTCCATTGATTGAACATGAGTTATGGTTGGCACTCCTGCATTAAATGCAAATGGCCGTAAATTTAAGGCGGGAAATACAAACATAGCGCATTATTTCTATATGTCCTTGCTATAAAATAACATCTGTACGTTGTTACTTTTTATTAAAAAACATAAAAAAAATGTTGTAAATAAATGATGGCGTACATTTATTTCAAATGATTAAATATTATTTGGACATAAATGTGTTTATGGTGCTGACCTAGTTTAATCTCGATGCGAAAACTCCTGTAATAAATATCGAAAATGTTTACAGCCACTCTGCTGCACTACTAAACTTTATATTTATTTAATATACGAAAGAATAATATTTTAAGAGTGCTACTGGAGCTTAACTGGGTTTTCCTAATATATCAAAACTGATATTATTCTCAATAAAATAATATATACAGTGCTTTATTGCTATTTTTTTGTTTATTTTCGAGTAAAAGTGCGTTTTACTTTACCGCAGTCTGAAGAATATTTAAATATAAAAATTTTCAACTTAAAGAAGAATTTTCTTACAATGTAGATGAAATAAAAAAATATAGTGTGTATTCCTTGTGTAATTCTTCTGTTGCTAAATTAGATCAGATCCATTTGTACATAGAAAAAGCTTCTACAATCAACTCTTTATCCTTTCCATTAATTTTTCTCAGCATATAAATTAATTCCATCCCCTTTCGGTAACTTAAACATTGCAAAAGTAGGAAACACTCTTTTGAAAACTCGCAAATCTCATTTTTCCTCCTCAACTATTCACATCCCACAAAAATAAACTTATCCATCCACTTCTCCGCATAAAGGAAATAGAATTTCCCATTCCAACATTTCCCTTATTTATTTTTGCAATTACTTGAACTAATTGCGAATTCAAAATGCAACAAAATTTCCCCATCCTAATAAATTTATAATATTTAACTACCATCCTACTTTATTAAATTATAGAATAACTTTTGATTTAAAAGCGCGTTGCTGGAACGTGGGGGGTGGAAACACCCTCCCCCATTTCCGATGGTAATTCTGTATTTTATGTTCCCAATTTGTGGATTTAAATTGCTCGACGGTATTTGTTCTGCTTAGCATACAGTTTATTACAATAAAATAGAAGGTGAACCTTAAAGGAAAATTTAATTTTTATTTTCCCACCAAAAAAATATTTATATATAAAATATTTTTTTTTTGTTTTCAGTGTGGGGATAGTGTGATGCTTGTTTAAAGGACATAATGAAGTCTCCAACCGGGATCTTCTTATTCCTGCTGTGTCAGATTGGCTTCCTGCTGGCTGAAGATTGCACGGCGTAAGTTTTCTAGTGAATTTTTGGGTTCGATTAGATTTTTTTTTCTTTGCATGAATTTTCCGGGGGGATAATAAAATAATGAACGTTTTTATATGAAGTTGTAAACGGAAATGGGCCCATTGGTGGAATGTAGCTCGAGGCGTCCCTATCTAAAATGGGGATCTGAATTTGTTAGCTGGGAAAAATACAATAACATATTCAGTGTGCGTGCGTATTGTCCGTTCAACTGATGGAACAATGTATAAATAAGCAAATTACGAGGAGGGGAGATGTACGTGCCATAAAGCATCCCTTTTACTAAACACATATTGCTTCTCATGTAATATACATACACAAGAGATGAAACTGATTACGACAGGTTTATTTCTACTCAAGATCTTTATATTTTTATAAACTAAATAATCTAATGTGTTGTTTTGATATTTTATGG
>JAODAH020043194.1:0-10775 GCA_027574865.2 Coproporus ventriculus | reverse complement strand
GTTTTGCCTTTTTACTTCTCTTCCTACATATTTACTTAGAAGGTATATATGCAATCCTCCTTCTGGAGAAGTTTTATGCCGGAAATTTGCAGTTTCCGTTCATGCTAGTGCGTTCTGTAGCTTCTTTTCAATTACTCTGTTCCTGTACGATGCAAATCGTGCCGGGCGCGCGCGCTAGCTTTTATGATTCCTTTTTATTCTCATACATTTTCCGCTCTTTTTTTTACTTTCTTTTTCTTAAATTAAAAATCCCTTTGTTTGCACCGCGGGTACTTTTAATTATACATCCATATTAAATATTATCGCATTAAATTTTTATTTCAATTAAACTTTTTCAATTTTCTCATGAGAGAAATTAATTTTAAAAGTGGATGGCAAAAAAACATCCCCCAGGTTTACGATTTGTGGGACAGAATTATGCATTTTATTAGTGTGTTTAGGCCTAGAGCGATGCCACTGAGTCATAAAGGAAAGTTGACCATAAAAGGGTTAAATGTGTTTGTTTTCCCATGTATTTACACAGGGTGTATCCTAAATGACAATGATGATCAATAATGGACGATCTCTAAGCTTGTAACCGAATCCCACAGATTAGAGAATAGACACGCACCCACGCACGTACGTGCATACATACAATTCACCCCATCGTGTGCAATAAATGCAAACCGTGACAAATAATAGGATTTGCCTATTCTAAATTTTGATTTTAATTAGTTATTATTGGCAGAAGGGTGCCCTGCAAATCCCAGATTTATTATTGCATTTTATTAATCTGAGCGGATTCGGGGAGTTTTATGCAAATACGTATGAAATGTTTCATTTGTGTGTGAAAAAATTCATTAATTTTTTTCCGATGTTATTCAGTAAAAATATCAATCTCATAAATAAAAATTCTATTTATATTATGTTGAAATTGATGTTAATTTGTTCAGATTTAAATTCCGTAGAGAAATAATATTTATAAAAAAAATCTTAATTAAATTGTAAATAAATATGTATATATATTTTTTTGTAGTTTGGAGATACAGATGGATACATAAGAAGTGTATACGAAGTAGATCTTTAATGAAAAGCTAATATTAGTCTGACTGGAAAAGTAAAATTTCATTTAAAATTGTCCAATTAGTTTACTCGCTGGTAACATTCGTTATTAAAATTGCGAATATTAAAGAAAAGAATTAAAAGTGGAAATTCCATACATTTTTTACCTAAAAATTCTTCACCGTTCCAAAAGAAATAATTCAAATAGTAATAAATACCGTCTACAATTCAATTGGTTGCAAACACGATTCTCAACCTCCCCATTTTTAATTTTCTTTTGTGTCTACATTTTTTAATTTAGGCAAAGTATAAAGAGAAGTTTTAAAAGCGCGAACGACGTTTAAATATCGAAGTTTGTCTCGGAGCGAAATACCACCAAGACGAAAAGTCTTACAAAGTGGTTGCGGATTTTAAGGGAGTGTGGGTCGTTGCACGAAAAGGGGAAGGGATGATTGTGTGCACTGCAGATAGGTAGAACAGTGCTGCGAGGAGAAACTTTGTTAGAAATTGAAATTCCTTAGCCTTTGAGGGAAGTTCCCACATGTATGAACGTTGGGCCCAGACTCTTTAAGATATACAGTGGAATTTATGTAAAAGTGGACCAAGTTCAGGTTCAGTCAGAATTTAATGACTCCCCAAGCTAAACATTTTAAGATAAGATGCTTTGCATAACAATTAGTTACTTACCGTGATCCTCCCTTAAATGATATCTCACACACGAAAGTGGCGGCCTTCCTAAAACAATAAAAAACAAAATCAATTAGTAGGTATATTTATAAATTAATTAAAATATTAAATGGTATTAGGGTTTGTTTTATTTTTAAACATCGGTAAATAATAAATGATTTTAAGTTTGTCCTCTGTTCTAAAATTAAAACAGGGTGCGTGCGTTTACGTTTCCGGGGGAGTTGGACGCCTTTTTAATTAAAAATGGTGAAATGATGAGATTATTTTAAAATAATTTTCCGACGAAATAAACACACAGGGCTTTTATTGGAAGTTATATCAAGCGTATAGAATCTTGAAATATCTCCGGAATTTAATTAAGTATGACATTTAATAAACTATTGAATGTGTTCCCTGTTCGGTTGAAATAACATTTCAGAATCTTCTTCTCTGATCAAGTCCCGTCGCCTATCTTCCTATCGTGTTTGAACGAAAGAATTTTCCATAAAATTCGTTTTCAGGGAGACCAAAGCATTTTCCACATTATGGTCAGAGGCAGGGTTGTCTTTAGGTAATATGTAGTTTATAAAAGGGCAAAAATACTATCCTGTATCGTCTTTTTTCTTCTTCACAATTTATACAATCATTAAAATTTAAATATTGGGAAAGTATTTTAAATTTTTTAACATAAAAAATGTTATTTGTGTTTAATTTCCTCATGGGACTTCTATGAATAGGGTGTGCGTTTACTTTATCTCACTTTTTATCAAAACTAATGATCCTATATACGTACGTTTATTTTCGCAATTAATTGTAATGACAATTTAGAATAGTGCATTAATTTGTTAGAATGCGGAAAACATTAATTAAACAAAACAGCAAACTCGTTCCGCTTTCCATATTGATTATTACGTAATTTTCAATGCGATTAATCAAGTGTAGGTAAATGAAATCGTTAATGAAGCTATGCAAAATTGCAGCCGCCTTTAAAATGCATCACTTATAATGAGCTTAATAATCAATTTCGTTATGGGGGAAAACCGCTTATAACTAAAACAGTGCATTGTTTCCAAATTTAGTTTTAGGAAGCTTTTGCCCAAATATTAGTTTCGTTGTTTTATTTTCATAAAGCACGAACGGGAGCTTAATTTATTTAAATTACTTTGATTGCGCGTACATGCGCTTCGCGTACTTTTCTTTAGTTGAATATTACATTACATTAATTAAAAGTTGTGTGCAGAACACGTGCCACCTGCATTATTGCACAGAGTTACGAAAGCAAATAAAGTCGAGGAAAATTTAATTGTTGGCGAAAGCATATTTGAATTGAATATAACATTTAAAGTATTTAAAAATTTAACTTTGACAGTTGCTACCATCTTTAATTCCATTTAATATTTACATAATATTTACGATATCAATTTGATATTCACTGTTATTCCATTCAAAAATGTTTTTTTAATCTATTTAGATATAAAGTTAACAAAAAAATTACATTTAAAAACAAAAAAATATTTTAAAAAATATAGAAAAATTTTATATCAAATTCTATCATATCTTTAAACTTTTAAAAATGAAATGATTGAATAAATTTTAGTTAATATAAGAAATTAAGCAAATAACGCATTTGTATCTATTGTGTAATTTAATTAATTAATTTAAAATTTCATTTATTGCATATTATTATAATAATTTTAAATAGTTATATGAAAATTAATAAATAAAATGCATTAAACCAAAATGGAACATTTATGATTTATTAATTAAAATAACAAATAGAGGAATTTTGAATTAAATTATTAAAATAATTGTAAATAATAATCAAATATGATGTTTTATTTAAAATATTAACACAATATAAATATTACCTGAATATTTTTTTAAGACGTGCCAAGTTCAATGTCACTACACTGACTAAACTAACATTAAGTGTATCAGCAGAATATATTTCTTTATCGTTCAATGTTAAGCTTGGTATAAAAAATTTAGTGCATAAAAACTCCATTTGTTTGATTTAATCGATTCTTAAAAAAGAAATACAAATTGCTTTTCTATAGCCCGCAGACCATTTTTTCTCTGTCTTAAAGTACAAATATGATAATTCATACATTAAATAAACAAAGAATTCTTCTAGACTTTTTACATTACGATAATTAATTTAGTGTTACATTCGTGACGCCTTTAATCTTTTGTTGTAATAAAAATTTCGTTGCTTAAAAAATCCATACCTTAATGTTTTTATAATTAAGAATATTTTTTTAAGGGGTGATTCGTTCTGTCGAAGTTGATCTTAACGTCACTTAATCCGAACTAAGATTTTACAGAAAAAAGATATTTTCGGGTTGGGGTCTTAGCTGAATGTTTGTTCATTTTTTGTCAAGTCCTTACCGTAAATTATCGTACGCACCCCACATAAATTATTTGTCGGACGTTCTTAAAGACCAAGCGCTCGCCCCAATTACTATTGGACTTGACTCATTTTGATTCAAAAATGGTAAATGAAAGTATTTAATTTTGACCTGTAAAAATTTTATTTCCCGCTGTATAGTTTGAACAAAAATGAACCGAACTATAAAATTAAAAATGGATTTTTCAAACATTTGTAGGATTTAGAATTTGTGTATCTATTTCTTATCTTTATACGTTTTACTAAATTTAAAAGTTCAAGAGAAAAATGAAATATTGAGATTTATGTTACATATAATACATTGCATACAAAAAATTCTAATCTTCTGACCAGATCACTCTACCTTTATTTGAAATTAAAGCTTTAAAATCTTGAAGATTTTTTAAGAACAAGGGAAAAGATTTCACTATAATCTAAAGGTATCAGGGGAACAGGAGCATTAACATGATGGTTGATCATATTAGGATATTAGAGAAAAAGAGCAAAAAACAGAGATTGCCATTATGTAAGTCTTTTGAAGATAAAGGACTTCCTTACAGTAGAATCAACAAAAAAAATGTAAAAGGAATATACAAAATAGTGAGAGATTCGAATTCAATGAATAAAATACATAAAGATACAGTGATCTTGTCAAAAGATTAGAATTTTTTTATGTGCCTTTATAATTATTTAAATTGTTTTTATGTCACTTAACTTTGTAATAAAAATTCCACCCCTAATAACTCCACCTTACAAATATTATTCTAATTATAATTTCATGAAAAGAATTCAACGTATTTTTCGGGGAAACTAATTAGTGACTAGATTTATTTTTACACATAGTTGAGGGAAACAATGCATGGTATGTTAATAAAATGTCAAACTCCCTTTTACGGAATACGCTACAGGGATGAAAGCTTGGGATATCTGTTCGATCCTTTCAAAATTATGAAAGATTATACTCAACGAAATAGATTTTTGTTTAGATTGCAAACTCGAGGAGCTTAAAAATACAAAAGAGACGGCGCAAACTCGCTCAGAATGTCTTGTTTAACTAGAAATAATTTAATAGAAATAAGGGGAGAATCAAACTAAGAGGGTGTATATAATGAATTATGGCGTTAACGAGTGCAGAAGAGGTGTTTCGGAAACCGCTGCAATACTACTTCCTGCTTCCTTCCCGTAATAATAAGAAGAGGAATCGTTGACGTGCCTCTATCTTCCAAAGCATATCAATGAATCAGCAACCCCCGCATTTACCATAAACATATCCCCTGATTGAAATTTATGCCCCCCTTTGCGGAAATTATGCAAGTCGCTTTGAAATCATTAAACTCGTTGCATACCAGGGAATATAAATAGCTTATTTAATAAAAAAGAAGAAAGTGGCGCGTTTGTTTTCTTTTACTCTCCAGACGTCTCCCCTATTCGTTTAGAGGTCGGTTTTTTAAATTTATTCCGTGCGAAATTTACAATTTAAAGTGGTCGCTCGACCCTTGGCACACAATTAGATTTTAATATTTGATAAAAAAATAAATATCTTGATGGCAAGTCAAATTTGGTGATATTTATAGCCATTCAAATTAACGATCAAGTCGATACCAATTTTCATCGGGGTTCCATTTTTTCCGTACGTTTGCTTTTCGTTTTGGGAGTTTTTTTTTATCTAGTGGGAATAAGGTTTTAATCTGAGTTGAATGAGATTGCAGTAGAATGGAAGTTTTAATTCGAATCAACGGAATGATTGTCCTGCGGTGGGTGCACTGGGATTTCTCGCAAATATTTGGGGACTTTATTAATTTGGATTCATTGCGAATTAGATTTTGGAATTGTTGAGACTACTAAATTTCGTTTTAAAAACGGCTGAACAACTTAATCAAAGAATTTATTAAAAAAAGAAAATCTTTTAACCATTACGATATATTTATTATATAGTAATTATAATAATTATGTTCTATTAAATATTTCAGAATATAATAAGTTATTTATAGATGAATTTGGTATGTCAAGACAAAAGAATGATTTTGGATTTCATGAGATAATAAAAGTTAAAGACTATTCTAAACTCTTAATACGTACTTAAGAACGTAAACGAAATTTTCTGAAAGATCATCCTATCGAATATTAAGGAATGAAGTGTAAAATTATGCAGATTTACTGTTGGTTTTTCAAACAATACTGTTATGAATTTAAATAATAATATAATTAATAAATTTTGTTATCATCCGAGTTTTCTAAGTGAAATTTAGAACGGGATCAAAGCGAGTACGCGCGTATAAATTAAACAGTTTTAACATAAGCAGTTTATATGAATAATTCATGCGACGAACATGGAAATTTACATATTAAGATTATATGGTATGCAAAAGAGATAAAGCAGTATCCATGTGTGATGGTTAATTTGGCAGTTTTTCCTGGAAAATATTATAATTACTCATGCATTAATGTTTGTAAGTAAATTACACCAGTCTCTTTTATAAAAAAAAAACACGAAATGGATATTTTCCCCAAGTTATGAATTTTGATTCGGAAAAAGGAAAAAAGGACCTGTTACATATATGTAACAAGTAGAAAGACGTAATTAACATATAATATACGCTTTAATAATTTAAGAGGGAATGCGTGCGCGCGTGGAATATACGCCACCATAAAATGTAATGCTTGCTTTGTATATTTTTATTTAGTAAGGCATAAAATATAAATGGGTTTTTCATAAAAATCTACATTTCCTCAAGTAATTTTCAAAAACATTCTTAAATTTTAATATAAACTTATTGAGCTGAAAGTCGGTGTTACTGTCACGTTGTACATTAATGCGTATAAATGGAACTTATATTCTTTAATAAAAAAGCGGATTGGTGGGAGAAGCGGGCTTCAATTCCTTTCCTTTTTTTTTCGGTCTTTTTTCTTATGCCAAATACGATGAAAAACGTTTTAGAATTGTAAAGGCACGTGCTAAATATGTATAAAAAAATTCCTTTCCTTTCAAATTAACATAACTTCTTTCAGGCACAGTAGCGCGCCCCTAACAAATGAGTATGAAATTGTGACAAATGATTCGAACATGAAAATACCATTATTCATTGGATTGACGAAGCCAAAATGAAAACAATAAAAGTTTCAACTCGCCCGTAATAAATTATTTTAAAGTAAGAAAAATCTATTCACTACGCATAGATTTCCACAAACTACATAAAACTTATTACTTTTACTTATAATCCGTTTCTTTTCTTTAAATACTTTATTTAAAGCAAAAAATTTAGATATGTGCATGTGATAATAAAAAGTAAAGTTTTTTTTTTTATAAATTATCACAAATAGTCCCTCCTCTGTCCGATCTCGAAAATTCAATTGAAATTTAATTAACAATTCAAACTATTCTTAGAATAAATAAATAACCTCAAAACAACGAAAAGTCTTTAAATTATTAGAAATATTTGATTAAATAAACTTTTATTTTAAACTGAAATATCCGAATGGATTTCCCATAAAATATTTTCGTTGAATTTTCAAATGAATATTGGCTTTCTAGTAATTGAATCCGTGAAAAGTTGTTGACTTCAGATAATTCCGGAAATAAAACTGACATTATAAATTCATCTTCATCAATATTCAATGGCTCAGAATGCACACCTCTTTCTATACTTGGTTAGCAAAGTACCATTTCAACCGGATCGTTGTAATCCATGCTTGCTTTAAAAATGCACGATCCAAATGGAGGAAGTACCGGAATAGAATTTGCAAATGCTTAAAAAATCCTGAACCCGATCCCTACTATTTTAAAGTACATACATTTTATATCACTTTTATAAATCGTCAATGGGTCATGAATAATTAATACGCAGATTTGTTTTTTTTTAAACGTGCTTCCATTGTTAACTTTTTTTTCCAATTATCAAATTATGTAAATTAATGCGCTCACGTTCATTATTTCTTCTTTTTTTTTCTTCTCTCGTCGAGATGTAAACGTGACTAAATATGACTGCTTTAGCAGTGGGTGTAATATTTCAGATTGTAAGCAGAAAATGGCGACTGGATGCAGTTTGTAAATGCACATAAAATGAAATAATTGTAGGTACTTTGTAGCTAAAGACCCATTCTCGCAAAACGATTACTTTACACGGGTTGTTTACCAGTGTATGTGTACGTTTTAAGTTACAATCGCACATAAAATGTATATGGGGCTACAGTTTAATTCATAAAGAGCCCTCGTTACAAGATTAATTAATCGCCACGGACAATCTCTGTTTGTAAAGCCAATTAAAAGAAGGACGAGTGCTTTTTAAGGTGCGCTTTCAAAACAATGCAGTAATGGGAAGGAAAACATTATAAAGAAACTCTGTTAATTAATTTGTTGTTTTCGAAAAAGATTGCCAGCTCCAGTTTAGAGCTAAGCTAAACAACGGGACTAATTATTCTAATTAAAATCTGGTTAGTCATAACACAAAACAATATTTAATGATCTTGTATGCGGGACGTATTTTCTAAAGAGGGAAATTTCTTAAGCAATAATTACTTAAAGGTTGTATTAATTCAGTGATTCGTATTGTTGTTTAATTGCACTAATAAAATTTGGGTCTGGTACGCTTTATTCCATTAATGTTAACAATTCAATTTAATGAAACATTAAAGATTTAAATGTTTAATTTAGTTTACTTCGTTTAAATAATGTGAATTTACGACATTGTATCAGAAGGAATTACTAGGAATTATTTACAAAATTTTAACCTTCCACCTTAATATTTCATTAAATCATCTTACATTTTAGATTTGATTTAAAACGTTGTCAGGATCTTTGTAATTGTTAAAATTTTAATTTAAATTGCAAAATGGAGAACAATTTCATCTGAAAATGGTGTACAAGAAACGTTTTTCAATAAAAATACATGGAAAAAGAACTTTTTTTAATACTAATTTCCTTTTTTTAAACTTATTTTAAACTATTTTAAAATTTCCATTATAAACCTCTAATTTTTATAAATCATCTGTTCGTAATTACAACAAATAGATTAAATATATGCGATCTTTATTAATTAAAGAAGATTTTCTATTGGTCTATAAAAATTAGATCAATTGGCTCTAAAAGTCTACGCATAAGTTCGGAAGTATTCAAGTGAACATAGCGACAGACTGTTGTTAATAGTTTGGAAACGCGAACAACTCGCTTGTTAAAGGAACTTTTCGTCAGCACACAATAATAATAACATTATAAATATTTATGCTGCTGCCATATTCAGCTTAATAACTTCGAATAACTTCACCAGGTATAAACGCAAGACATTTTAAATTTTTTCGCATCTACAAAAGTTTCTAGAAGTAGGTGAATAATTTTCCAACATTTAAATTTTAACAATTAGAATTTTTCTCGCATAATTTTTTACATTTTGTAGATTCACATAATTTGAAATATGAAAAAGTATTGTAGAATGTAAAACTATTTTTTAAAACAAATAGGAGAAAACTAACTTTATCTGTCTTCACGTACTGAAAATCAATTAAAAAATTATTTAAGAATTTTTTTTTCGATAAAAAATTAAATTCAAAATTAAATTACAAAAAGTAATTAAAATATTTACACAAAGTTTATGAGAAAAATTTATATCATTCCAGATTTAAGGAACTCAAAACTTTATGGCTAATTAAAAAGAAAGAAGTGGAAAGAAATTATTTATACAATTGAAAATAATTTCTTTAAAAAAATGTGAACATTAACAAATGTAGTTTGGGACAGGAGAGAAGGTAATTACTCAAGGAAGTCTCTGTAGAATTGAGAGAGATGATATTAATTAATTTTTTGGGTGTATCAGAACGAGAAGAAAGGGAGACTTGAAACATTGTCTTTTTAAAAAATGAGATTTTCTTAATAGAACCAGTTTAATGTGCAAAAGGTTTTAAATAGATAATTAAATGGACTTACCCTTAAATTTTTGAGGGGATTCAAATCCTTATTAAACACATCTGAAAAAAGTAGAAATTTTTTGTTAATTTCATTTCTATGTTCAATTTATTTATTTGTTTCTGTATCTTAGATTTAAGACGAAATTGTGATAAGCCGTGAAAATTTTTTTTATTCATGCTAATCATATTTAATAATTTGTATTCCTTAAATCCATTTATAATTAATTTAATCTTGTTCAATATTTATTTTATTGCCTTTATCAAAACTGCAAAAATAGATTTATGGTTTACTATTCTAAAGTTCTTTCATATATTTTGCTGTATTTTATATTATTTCACATCAATATGAAATAAATGGTATTTTAAAATATTTATATTAAAAACAATGGTCGTTGCAATAGATAGGTATCGATGCAATATTTTATATAACATTTTATTTAACAATATAAAAAATATTTTAATTTGATAAATTTTATCCCGTTGATAACACCCAATGTAGAGCATTGCATGTAAAACGTCGATATCTCAATTACAGCAGAAATAGAGAGCGAGATCAGGATCGCCATCTATTCGACTTTTCGTGCACTAAACACAGAACCTGCTTCTGAGCTTTTCAATTAAAAGCTACAAATAACTTGTGCGCCCACGTATTCAAGCTTTCAAACAAATATCATCAGATTCATGAATAAAATATAAATCATTTTTACTGTGCGGAAAATGTTCTCTTCGTTATAATTATTTTTAAAGGTGTGGAATTAAAAAGAACGTGCCAATATGAAAATCT
>JAODAH020043173.1:0-11245 GCA_027574865.2 Coproporus ventriculus | reverse complement strand
GATAATTGATTGATATTATGTCTACTTTGCAGTCGTTTATTTTCATAATTTTGATAAATAAAACACTTCTTTCTATTTACTGCTATTTATTCCAATCGCTCGACCGGTTTCCACCAATGATGTGGTCTTTTTGAACAGATAATTATAATTTTATAATTAATTACACTGACATATCAAACTACAAAATTTTCTAGTTTAACATATTATGGAGATTTATCTAATCAAATTGGGAGTAGGTATTCTAAATAAAGAATTAAAATTTCTTTTAGAGCAACAACTTGTTTATTAAAAATAATCTTCAATTATATAAGTAAACGTGTAAAATTCCATGGTTCGGGTGTTTATGGTTTGGTTTGGTTTTATAGGTCAAACTGGACTTAGTTATAATACAACATATTTTGAATATTTCATATCCTAAAATCTAAGTAAAACAGATTCAAATTTTAGTAATCATGTCAGAGATTCTGCCATACTTTTCCAAATTTAGAAAATCTTAAAATTTTACATAGATGCGAAAAGGGCATAGTGTTAAACATTTATGAATCTTTTGAAATTTTTAGATATAAAAATAATCTATAATTTATTTTATTTAACGATCTACTTGACTTACATACTATTCCATTATTTAATTGTTGTATATTATAAAATTATATGACATACGTAGTTGGTGGTTTTAGGACATTAAAAATATGATAAAATTACAATTGTAACTAGTAATTGTGTCTGACAAATCTGATTTATATACCTGCAAGATGGTAATACTGAAAATTACTTTCAACTATTAGGTTAATAGTTTGCAACACAACCTAATCAGCTCCTCGGTATCTGTTCTAAAATTGACTACCTTTTCTTTGAATTTATTGATGTAAGCCATTTCCAAAAACATTCTTTTTCTATAATTATATTCCGTCTGTAAAACTTTTATATTATTAAAATTAAAATTGTGATTCAATTCATTATAATGTTTTGATAAGGCTGTCGTGTCTTTGTAGAGTTTACATTGTTTAACTCTTTTTGTAATTTATTTATTTATATTTTTTATGTTTTAGTGCCTATATAAATTTGATCACAGCTATTACACGCAATTGAATATATTACATTATTTCTTTCAATTTCTGGGGTTTTTTGCTTTAATTTCGTAAATAATTGTCCTATATTATTGGTTGAATAAAAGGCTATTTGAATGTTTTCATTTTGGAGAACATTTCTTAAAGCTATGCTGAGTTTTGGAACTAGATTAATTTTGAAATATGTAATATTTTGAGTTTGGGGGAATCAACTAATTCAGGTGATTTGGAGCTATGTAATATTCTATTAATTAGTTTATTGGGATAATTATTAATTTTGGCGATTTGATGAATATATCAAAATTCTTTTGTGTAAATTTGGAGTTACTTAAATTCATTGCCCGGTGTTTCATAGATTTGATTGTTGTAATTTTTTGAACCAATGGATGACTAGATTTGTAATTGATAATTCTGCCTGAATGAGTAACTTTTCTACAGATTGGTGGCCCGTCACAAAAATCCGTTCGTGTATGGCTGGCTATTGAGTTTGAGTTTCGTGTTTGGAGAGGTTTAGAGGTGTGTATTCGTTGTCTGCTTGTGTTATTGCAGTGTGAAGTGAAGTTTTTTTTGTCGTGGAAATAGTTTCGGAGTGTTTCAATTTGTTTGTCATGTAGTGTCTGTATATCTACTAATCCTCTCCCCCTTCTCTTTTTTTATCGTGATTCTCTCTGTGCATGAATCTGGATGTACCTTCTATTTGATAATTCCAAATGAATAGGTATGTATGAGTACTGCATACGACGTTTATAAATTTGAAGAGAGCTTTGGATGTTAATTTAGTTTTTAAAATTGATCCATGGTGGTTATTATATTCTGCTATTATTTGATTCTTTATTTGTGTGTGTTCAATCTTAATATTTTGCTAAAAGCCTAGGTATTTATATTTTCGTCGTGAGCCTGGGCATTTCCAGTGTGAGTGTATTTTATTGTATTTGTTACTTCTTCTGGTGTTACTTTGTAGTCTATTTCTTCTTACATTGTTTCTATCCGTTTTGCTTATTCTTTTATCCACTCTGCAGAATTGTTATGCTGTGCGTCGTTAGACAACATGTTCGTCCAGTACCTAGCACTTGTGTCTTTGTTAGGTGGTGATATTTTTACTTCTTCTGTGTTTCTAAGGTTACTATAGAACATTTTCTAATTTCGGTCGAAAAGAATGTTATCTCTTTTGCTATTGTTTGATTCTTTATACCTCTTAAGGCGTACAGTATATACAGATAATTTTTGTTTCATGCTATTTATAATTTCGGTACGCGTGCCAGTTTAATTTTCGGTCAGATGTTTGAGATGCCTTAATATATATTTTTTGACTTGTTATATACCATTTACCTCTTATTTTCCTTATATTGTTTTCCAGTCTTATTTTCTACTTAGGTTTTAACATTTCATCAAATCCGTTTTTTGTTGTTCCTGTATTTTTTATTGTTGAATGTAAGTACAGTAAATGCAGCTGCGTATATCACTATTTGTATATCTTCCAGCGCTCTTGCTTTATCTAGGTATTCTTTTATTATGTTTCATTATTGTTAACAGCATTTTCGTGTTCTGTTTAAATTGTAATTTAGGTAATCTGCTGCTTGTGACTGGGTTAGAATTACTCCATTTCGCTTTCCATTTTTTGTTCGTGTTTACGGTTACCTGTTTTGTTTGTTATTGCTATTTTCTTCTAGGTATTTAGGAATTACTTCAGATTTAGTTGATGTTTCTGGAACTGATGTGTTATGATATTGTTCTTCGAGGTGTGTGTTTCCTTCTTGAGTATTCTCAATGATTTGAATTTCTTCTGCTATCTGTTCCTTGATTCTCTGAATTTCATGTGCTGTTTGTCTGTTGTTCTTGCGAATAACGCGTTTCTGATATATTAATTTTTGTTTTGTTACAACTTCAACTAGTTCTGGGTATTCTGTGATGAATAGTGTATGTAGTTCAATACGGTAGTTTGACAGTTTGGTTTTCAGATTTATAGCATTGTAATAATAACGCATAACAGTTTGATTCATTTTCTTGCTTTAGTGGGTCCTAACAAATTTGTTTGTTTTACAACATCTTTGGCTGTTACGGCTTGTTGTTGGGCGTCGTTTCTCTTGTTTTCCTGATTTGCGATGATTATAGTTTCGGGTTTTCCGATAGGTGTTCGGCTATTTAACAACCTAACACTGACCGTCTGCATGCTGCATCGTCCAGCGTCAACTCCAGATGAACCCTGGCGCTCTCCAGTTAGCGACGCTTTGCCGAGGCTTCCATCCTACTCAATTTTCATAGGTTTGGACGTGATTTAACCTTGTACTCGGGAGGTTATTATTATTACTTTATATAAATTTTCTCAGTTTCGCATTTGACTTCTATAGCTAAGGAAAGCTTGTTCTGTCTGACCCGTAGTAACTTAATTATATTTTTTGAAATAATGATTAAGTGTTACGGATTAGGACATTTATTTAATTAAAGCATCGTCAGGGCTAAGGCACATAGTAACAACTTTAACCCTGATGATGATGTGTCGAACACCGTAACACTTAACCATTATTTTAATTATTGACGAGGACGAAAACCTTAAAGAATTTTATATATTATTTTATTATTTCTTTTTTGTATCAGCAAGCATCAACTACTAAGGTAATTAGCTTGCATTTTGACCTACTTCAGGGTCAGTCTCAACATTTTTACAAGACGACATGAGTAATACTATCGTAAAATCCAGCAAAATGGCACAACGAATAATATCACACACACTCTCTACATATGTAGAAAAGAAATGATTTTCAAATTTTAAGATAATAATCTTATAAGTGTGCAAAATAATTTTCAATAACTTTGAGGATGAAAAGATGATTTTGTATAAAGAAAATGATTTTAATTTAGTTATATGAATTTTGCTACAATATCAAAACACTAGTGTTCCTCTTCGTTAATTATTTTATTAAAATGCTAATACATGCATTTAAAGTACCAAGTTTGCTACAACTATTTGCAGTACTTTTAATTACTAATTATATCAATATATACATGCTTATTTATTTTAGGCAAGGTGGTCATTAAGATGTGGTGGTACTTTCAAAGCAGCCGAAACGGTTCGATATTTGGTAAGTCCAGGTTACCCGGATCATTATGGAAACCTTCTAAATTGTGAATATAAAATTGTTGCTCCTGGAAAATTTATAAACGTCAGATTCGAAGATTTTGAACTCGAAAAAGGTATTTAATTTTTATTGTACTCGTACTATTACGCTTTTACAGTCCAGTCATTTTTGACGAAAATAGACTAAATTCATGAAAAAAAACGACAGCTTTGAATTTTCTTGAAATTTTGGGAATATTTCCTAATTATATTAAATAAAAGAATCAATAAAGTTAGATTGCGTGGACCCGCTTCTAATTTGTTTGATAAATATTTGTTATAAACAAATAAAAAATCTCGGAAAGTATTATTCCAATTAAGTTAAAAATTGAGTATAAGAGCTTTTAGGGGACGCTGATTACTAATATGACAGTTAAAAAATTGTAAAACAAAATGGTGCGCACAAAATGACGAATAAACGACTCGGAAAGTATTATTCTAATTAAGTCAAAAATTGAGTATAAGAGGTTTTTAGGGGACGCTGATTACGAATATGACAGTTAAAACTTGTAAAATAAAATGGCGAGCACAAAATGGCGAATTTTAAATGCTGAAATGGGAATATTTTTAACTATTTCTGTAATAAACATGCATAGAGTGTCATTTGGTCGACGGATGGCCGAGATATATAGTGTTAAACAACCCAATCATAAGAACAATGGCGCCGAATGGCATGTGATAGTGGTATTTTCCCCTGGACCATAATAATTTGTTCAAAGTACTACAATTCATCTTTGAGCACAGATGATTCGATCCTTTAATTAGTTCGGGAGTGATTCAAAGGAGTGAGTAACATCCCAATTAAATTGAATTAATCGTGGACAATGTTGGATGGGTGTCGCGATTATTTCGCGCTACTTTATCATATTGGATAAAAAGTTATGCAGATAATGGACAATTTCCATCAGTTGGTTATTTGATTATCGGTTGACTATGGCTTGCACCGTGCCCCCCCCCCTTCCCACGGCCTCATTCACTGAAAAATGAGGTGACAAAAAAGCATCAGTTGTTTATTAAAAGTAAAACAAATCAAAATATCGAAACAATGAAAACAATAAAAAAAAACGGTAAAATTAATCCAATAGAATTAAAAATAGGAACAAAATCTCTTGTAGCATTAACAGATGGAAGAATAATAATAGAAGCACGAAGTAAAGAAGATATTGAAATAATAGAACAAAATATGAACCAGAACTGTGGAGAAGACTTGGTAGAGTAAATACCCAAGAGGAGCCGAAGATCATAATATACAATATACCAATATAAGTCACAATGGATAATGCAAAAGAAATTGTAATGAAACAAAATCCAACTTTCAAATTATATAGGGAAGTAATGGTTCCAAAATTTATATTCACAAATAAGAAAAAGAATAGAAATCTAGTGATAGTGCTAAACGCAGAATTGAAGTTTGTGTGTACTCTTTATTATATTTCTTACTCCGTACTGTTACTTTCTTAGCAAAAAGAATGGTACCCGAAATTATGCACCGAATCCAAGCATAACCTAACATCACTGTAGACAAAGTTTTTTTCTCGCCGAAACGACAACTTCAAAAAACATTTCTTAAAGGATTCATTATTAAAATCAATGACGGAATCCTCCGAGCCACGCACAAAACACTTCTTCATTTTTAACAATGTAATTTTTCGACAAGACCGATATTTTCATGAACAGTATACGCAAGAGTACGCTTGCTTACAACGGAATACGACATTTATTCCAAAAAATTTTCGGCCGGTCATGTCATTTTTGTATGTCTCACCGAGTAAGGAGCATGTCCCCCTCTCTTTCACTCAGCAGCTGCCTGGCGCACATCTGCCTCTGTGCATCCTTGTCTGTCGCATAGAGTGGGACGCGCAACGCTTCTTTGTCACTCCCCACGCTCTCGCTCAAAACTTAACATCTTAAATCTAGGCCGCCATGGATGTGACAAAATTTTGCTAAGGCAACCTAGTCCTGTTGGGTAGGGAATAAAATAACCTGTTATCTCATATAAGGTTCGATTAAATAACTTATGAGTGTATATTAATAACGCTTACTCACATGTTTATACCTGGCAACTTCATGCTTGGTCTGGGGGGGGGGGGTCGAAGTAGGCAACCTATATTTTTCCAATTCCTTGGTCATATTCTCTCAGTTTATGCACAATTTTTATAAATAACATATCGGGGAAAAAGTTAAGCTTAATTACCGTACAGTATCATATAAAGCATCCTGTGTAATTGTGGGACAGATACCTACCATAAAACTATAAAGAAATATTAAATATCTATAAAATTACAAAAGGAACAGTAGAAGCCAATTTCGAAAAATCTGTACCAGTAAATCGTTGATTACACACAGCAGAGATGTCAGCACTGAAAGGGACAGACGAATTTATAGAGCCCAAGTTCCAGCTATTCACAGATGAAAGCAAGGTAAATGGTAAAGTTGTCGTAGACGTAGTGTCTTTGAAATGGGACATCCACAGAAAAATGACGTATTGCAATACAAAATAACTTATAAAATCAATGGCAATTCTAAAAGCCCTAAAAAAGTTAACACGTTGGACGAAACGTGGAATGAAGGAAAACAGAAATTATCTGTAATGATAGTAGTAAAGTAACACTAGAATCAGTGGTTGACGCAAGAAATCGTTACGAAACTGTTGAAAATATTAGGAAGGAACTAAACTTATTGAGACAAAAAAGTGCAAAATTAATATCGAATGGGTTAAAGGGTGCAATGGACTAATTGGTAATGAAGTACTAGACGCACTTGCCAAAATAACTGCATATTTACGTGAACTATAACCAGAGCAACATAAGATATCTAAAGAAGAAGTTATTTCTGCATTGGAAACTAAAAGCGAGGAAGAGTGGCAGAGAAGATGGCAACTAACCCTATAAGGTGCTGCAACGAAAGTCTTACTTCTTAGCATTCAAGGAAGAGTTCAAAAGTAGATACCAGTGAATGCATAATTAACGGCGATTGTCAGTGTGCTTCGAAAACTAATATCTTACCTTCATAGGGTTAAAATTATACCAAGTGTGATGTGCACATACAGCGAAGATGATCAAACCGTAGATCATATAATATATTATTGTGTGAACGTAGATGAATAAAGAAAGAAAGATCTGATAAGGAAAATATCAAAAGTGGGTGGTACGTGGTCTACACCAAAAAATGATTTAATAGAAATGCAAGTAAAAGCATTCTTTACATCTTTTACAAACTTGTTGCTATAACAAAAAAATCATTAATTTTTTCCAAAAAATGATAATCCTCCATACATCCGTACTGCCTTCTTTTAGTAATGGAGGATGTTGATGAAATAAATGTATGAAAAACGCATGCACCCACACACTCAAATATGCGCGCGCGCACACACTCAAAAACGCGCGAGATTGCGCCTGCACACACACACACAAACCTGCACGCGCGCGCACCGGTATTGAATTCAAATTGTATCAGCATTTTCTGCAGGTAAGCAATTTTAGATATAAAATTAATAATACTACTAGTTAATTTGGGAATGGGAAATAAATCAATCTCCATTTAATTTTCATATGTTACCTACTATTCGTATTGTTTTCTGTTGGATGTAACTTTCTATTAATTTGTTAAAAACTTGTCAAAGTAGTGTACAGAACGGAAGTTATCTCTTTTTTGTTTTGTTTCTAGCCGATCATCATGATAGTACACAGAGAGAAATGTTACTTACGGTTAAATGCAAAGTACGACAAAAATAAAACTAAAACACTATGGGTCATTAAAAAAATTGATGAGATTATTATTTTAAGGACATTCCAAATAAAAAAGTGGCAAAACCAGTACCATGCGCTGGTACCCACTGAAAGATACTGCAACAGTAAATATGATCTCTAGGAGTTATCTGGCGTACAGAAAGTTGTTATGAAATCTAAATCTATTGATGATGATCGTTTAATCTATGTTACCCGAATCGAAGAGTTCTTTGTTAAAATTGGTGAACAACATAAAGCAACAAGACATGGAAGAAAAGGCAAAGTACTATATAATTTAAAATCTAAATGCAATATTTCAAACGCGGCTATTGAAATATACTTAAAATTATGTACAACATGCAATTTAAAAAAGTACATAAATGCACTGGCATGGTTGTTTAACCCATAACTTTTAAAGATTTTAATATAAGAGGACAAGTTGATTTTATTGACTTTCAATCTTGTGCAGATGGCAAATATAAATAGCTTCTTAATTACCAAGATCATTCCACCGTATTTTTATATCTAAGACCTTTGGAAACAAAAACGTCTAGTGATGTTGCTATGGAATTATTTAAAATATTTCTTGCGCAGGGTGCTCCTGTTATGTTGTAAAACGATAATGGACGAGAATTTACTGCGGAGATAATAAAGGAGCTACTTGCATTCTGGCCTGAGTGCAAAATTGTGCATGAACGACCAAGACAACCTCAAAGTAAAGGTTCTGTTCAGAAAGATCAAATCAAGAAGTAGAGCAATTACTAAGAATCTAGATGAAAGAAAATAAAACTTCAAGCTGGTCAATGAATGGGCTGTTACTTTGTTCAGTGGCAAAAGAATATATCACATCATAGGATTATCGATCATCTTATAAGAGTATGTATGGAAATAATCTAAAAATCGGGTTGTAATCCCTACATTTACCATCTGACTTACTTGAAAATATATCGTCAGAAGAGGATTTAGAGGAAAAAAAAAAACAAAAATTTCAATTGCACTGATAACATAAGTGTGGACAATGAAGTAATGGACCCAGCAGATGAAGGTGAATCCTGGAATCCTGAAATGTTTTTCTGAAATTTTAGAAGAAATATTAGATAGTATTCCTATTGTAATAGAGCAAACATACAAGAACAAAGTTGATATGTCAATTTCCAATTTTTGCTGTGTTTGTGGAAATAGTATATCAAATGCTGCAACATCTTGCTGAAAATGAGATAAAAGGGTGCATATAGCTTGTGGTGTTGTTCATTAAGCAAATGAAAGTTTGGTAGGGCAAATTATTTGCGATCTCTGTGTATACGAAAAATGTAATGAAACCAATCGTCAAAAGTCTTACGAGGGACAGATGAAAGCTGCTAATGTAATGGTAGGAAGAAGCAATATCATTCATAATGATTGGATAAAAAAATATAGAGGGTGTTGTAATTGATACAAAATATAATATTTATCGAATTATCAAATTGGAACAAAAGTTAGAATTTTGAAAAACTGGCTAACAAGATGTCAATTGACACTTGTAAGTGAAATTAGTTTTGACCATAATGATATTTCGCAAAACTGTATTCAAAATCAATATAGGACTAACCGTTGTCCTTGTTTTAAATATTAAAATAATGCGATAGTAGCGGAAACCGGGGTATGTTTTCACAGTTTGACTCTTTTGCTCTCTTAACCATTGTAATGTAGCTTTGAAAAAAATAACGCCGCACTATTTGATGGGTAAATGAGTACGCTGCAATATAACATAACATAATTGGAAAGTGGTCCCTACAATGAATAAAACAACATTTTCTAAAACGTTAATTTTGGGAAAATTTACCCTGTGTATGGGGCAATTTTTCTCAGGCTATGGGTTTTTCCGGCTAATAAATGTAGAAAAATTTTAAAAAAAATTTTAATTAATTCTAATCAAAATATTTCAATGGAACTAACAAAACTAACGAAATCACTCGGTAGATTTTTTGTTTTAAATTCCACTCTTATTAAGGGCAGTATCACCTCCAATCATCATATTTTACAATGAAATAATTTCCTTCAAACATTTCTTCACTTAGAAATTTTAAGAATAATTTTAATATTAACAAATTAAAATATACTTAACATTTCAAGAGGACAAATTTTTACACTACAATATCTTTGATATTTTCTCTAGGTTTTGTTTTCTAAGAGCTTTATATGGTTGCCTTTCGTAGTGTTTTCCTGTAAATTCTCCATTCTCAGTTGATTTTTTTGATTAAATTTAAACAAGTTGTGGTGAAAAAATGGCTCTTATTGCAGTTTATAGTGCGCCTAATTACAATTTGGTTACTGTGGGTTCTTGGCTATATTCAGATATATTACTACTACTATTCATGATTTTAAGAGTATAATAGTTATTTATGCAACTAGGGTGTAAAATGGCACTTTACTGCCCGAGCATAAGTTTGTTGCCCGAGCCGAAGGCGAAGGTAACAATGATGCGAGGGCAATAAACAATTTTACACCCGAATTACATACAAAATTTTTATGCATGACCAAACTTTTAGTTGAAGGTAGTACGTTTAACGCTTGCAGTATAATTAACATTAAAATCTAGTTGGAACGGTAATAGAATTATCTAAGTAAATTATTTATTTTACAATTAGTACAATTATTAATATGAATTACAGGTAAGTTAGGAACATTGATAGCATTATCGTTATGACTTTCAACTAAATTAGGCGTAGGTGCAGCACTATAAGAAATTATATTATTAGAATTTTTATCATTGATATTAACAGAAGATGAACGTTCAACATAATATTTATATTGTTAAGACTGCTACATGAAACGACGTTATTAAAATTATTGTTCAGTATTTTTTTCAGCAATTTTGATCTTGTTGTTAATTGAATCAGCTATATATTCTTCCGCGACATTACCAGAGCTCCATCCTCCATGTCTCTTGATTACATTTTATTTGGAGTAAGACATTATTGAATAGAATTAGGATCTATGACTAGGATGTAATTAAAATGCACACAACACAATTTCATCTGATATTTTTGGGGTTATGACAGCAATTGACAGGGCCAGTGTTGCCGGAATTGTATGCAGATACTATGTTACACGCTACTCAAAATTAAGGAATTATCTTTAATTTAACTAAAAATTATGGTACGCTGTTGTACGATTTATTAAAATATAAAGAAAAAACATAATAACATAGATTTTTATTACGGTATAGTCAATTTTATACAGTACGCAGCAGAACACAGTCTCAAAATTATGGTACAGTCCTATAATTATGGTACGTCTGGCGACATTGGACAGGACGCGCGGCCAACTTCAATCTTATATTTATTAGTGCTTAC
>JAODAH020043127.1:0-32934 GCA_027574865.2 Coproporus ventriculus | reverse complement strand
ATAGAAAACCTATATATATTCTAAAAACATGACATTTCTAGAGGAGAAATGTCAAGTACAATTGATGCTGCTATTGTTGCTATGATACTTATCTATTTAAACCAATAAGCAAGTGAAACACCAAATTGAATATACAGCTCATGTAGCACGTTATTGGTTAATTTGGAAGGAAAGTGAATGTATTTTCATGATATACTGCCGTGATTGGCTTATTTCTCTAAAATAAAATTGATTTAAAATGTACGAGGGATATAATCATTAGAACTTCCCTATTCATTCACCCGATTTTTATAATAAAATGCAGAATATGGTTCTCTTCCAATTTAGCCATGTATGTATAATTATTTTTAATTGACGGTTCTCATTTAGCCCGAGGATAAAAGGGACAACTTCCATTTGAAGTTATTATATTGTAAATTACTGCGGGATTTTTACAACCCTTAGTTATTCAGAATCATATGAAACTAAATTTATTGCAATTCACACATAAAACCCGTTTTACATTTCGCCTTTCATATAAATGTTAAATATCTTGTTTCCTATATTAAACTGCCATCTTTTAAATGCATTTCCTGCAATAAGTTTTGTGAAATTATTCCGCATTATTAAAATGTTGTAAAGTGGGAACAATATCATTCTGAAGTCGCACAGAACATAAAACTTTTCAAAATCGGAAGCGTATTAGATCTATTATTTCACAGTCGCAGATAAAAAAATTTTTGCTATAAAAATAAAACACAGAAATCATAAAATTATAAATTAAATAATTATATCATGGAAGCTGACTAAATAAGAATTATCATAATTTTCTGTTTTCCCGTCGATTTTTAATGCTTTGTTTACGTATTTGCTTTTTCTTAATACAACGTTTGTCTTATTAATGTTGTTACTCAAACAATCTTTAAAGGACAGCGAGTTTTTGGCACACGTTTTAGTACTTCAAACAAAGATTATAAAGCAAGAATAACAAAAAGGAGTTTTATTTAACCGAGTTAAAATGATAAAATAAGTATTGCAAAACCTTGCTGACTTTAATAATAAATTTGATGCCCTATAAATAATTGAAATGCAAGTTGATTTTCCGTAGTAGCTACTTATTATTCTAAGCAAGTTTATGATTTTTTCCAGGTTTTTTACGTGAATAAGGAATCACCTACCTACATAGAGCACGGAAAGAAATGTGAATTCCTAGTGAGCACGTTCGAGAACTCCTCAGGTCTCTTAGAGAGCCCCCTGCATTCACTTCCCCCAAATACTACATGCCATTACCATTTCCGCGGGCATTCCCAAGAGGTGGTGTGGATATCATTTATAAAATACCACGTAACGGGGGATAGGATTAGTGAATACGAGGGTGACTGTGATGTACAGCTCCAGTTATGGGATGGTGATATTAAAAATAAGAATAATGTGCCACTGATGGGTCAATTTTGTAAGGATGATAAACCCAAATTATGTGATCATACATTATTGAGTAATTCATCAAGGATGACTCGCCCCTGTGGTATTATGGAGAGTTACGTGTCGAGTGGGTCCGATTTAACGATAGCGCACACAATCCGATATGGAAACGTGATGTACCCTGCAAGTTTTGTACTCCGATATGAATTCGTGGATTTGTCTCAAGAAGGCTCTCAAATTTCTATGAACCCGTGCGATAGAATATTTACAAGCACCTCTGGAAAGTTTTATTCCCCGAGAATAACGTTTTTGTATGGGAGGGGTGGACAGAAATCGTTAAACTGTGCATATCATTTTGAGGGTGGTGATCGGAAACGTTTGGAGATAAATTTCTCTAGAGTCGGTTTGGGAAATAAGCACTGCTATTCCTACTACGATAAAGAAAGCGATAGGTGGAAGTGTAACTCGGGGAATACAGACGGATTGGCGCAGATCCACATCTTGGAGTTCCCCTGGCACGGTGTTGAAATTAAACGTGACTGCCTTTGCGGAAATATTTCGGATACCTTAACCGTACTCACGAAAACGGCACGAAAAGTTGTCGTTAATTTCATTATAACCGATATGAATATCACTGAAGACTACAAGGACTATTACTTCGATGCCACTTACGAGTTTCTCCCGCAAAGTGAACACGGTTGCCTGAATCCATGGAAAACTCGCCGCCTGAAAGGATCCAGTGGTGAGATAACCGTTCGGAACAACAACAGGGAACGAGACCATTCTAACCAAACAACATTTTATTGCACCAATCAACCCTGGCTTATCGAACCTGAGAATCCATTCACCAACTTTCTCTATTTAAAAATAAAAGGGTTCGAATTGAGAAATACTACAGATTGCAGGAGCAAGAATAGGATTTTGGTGCATTCGCCGGGACGTGCTACCTCAATGCACATTATTTGTCCAGAAGTGCGGGAGGACGACATTGTTGAACTTTTCTCGGAAGGGTGGAGTGTGTATTCTTACAAATATTTGCAACTTAAACACTCTAGAAGTTTCATTATTGAGTTCCTACAAAGAGAGCCCGGAAACTTTGCGGTCAATTGGATTGAAGTTTCCAAAAATCCTGCACTTACTTTACCCACAAGTCTTCTCATGATTAGTCCACCAAATTGTCCTCATAGGTAAGACATTTTTTATGATATTAAATATGATAATGGCAAGTACTTAATAAAATCTAAATTTTAGCAATGATTTATGTTTTTCAAAACTGATGTTAATCAATATTTCTTTCTACTTATATAACAATTAAATTTTAAATATCAAAAGCTTTATGCTTTAAGTACAATATTTACTACATATTAAAACGCTTTGAAAAAAAATTATCTTTAGATCTATGATGCATAAAAAGATTACATGAAAAAACTTGCTACAAAATTTTTTGCGTAAAATATTAAATAATTCCAAAAATGTAGGAAGGGTATTAAAACTCAAAAAAAGTCAAAGGAAAAATATTAATAGAAAGTGGGTCTTTTTTTCAATATTAAAAATAGTTGTTGATGAGCGGAAAGAGTCCAAATCACAACACGAATAAATTGCCTCTTCCAAAATGCAGAAGTTTTGCTATTCAAGATTAATATTTTATATATCTATAGCGTGTTGCAGTATATTGCATCCCATTATAATATTTTATTAAAATCGTTTGGGATATTTCCAAAACACAATCCTAAAATATCTTGATTTTTACGTAAGAAATCGACGAAATTCTGTTCAGACAACAAGAGGGCAATTTATTATAGAAAATAATACAATCACTTTAAGCTTGTTTCTATTAAATTTTCCAGAAGGATGCGCCTGCATTTTCCGGACAAAAACCATTCCGAAGATTTTACTGCAAAATAAAAACCTAAAATGCAATGTAAAACGTCCCTGCGGTTATCCCAATTGCAAATTATACCCGGGAAAACTCCCGATCCCACTTGTTGTCCAAGTAAATTGCAACATTTGCCTCTACGAATTTATTTCTTCTTTCTATGTTCGTGTACTACATACTATAAATAGAGGATTGTATTTTTCAGCTGTCCGGAATTAGGAGCTTGCATCAGCTCGGAATTGTGGTGTGATGGTTTGCGCCATTGTCCATCCGGTAGTGACGAACAAGAAGTGAATTGTTCCATACACGGTGGATTCTCAATGACAATATTAACAGCGAGTCTATTTCTGGTAGCTGTTTTGTTAGTGATAATATTAGCATCTGGGGCGTCCCTTTGTTTCTGGCGGCATCGTCGGAGAGAACAGAAGAACGTGATAGTGTCAGTAACTGAGCACACGTTTCTGGAATTCAAAAGTGGGTATTGTTGAAGGGAACCTAGCTACATTTATAGGGGAAATCATATCGGGGTATGGAAGGAATTAAATTTCCTTATTATTAAATTCCATTAAAGAATAATCCAAAACTGAAAATTTGTATAGTAACATTTCAGAGGAGATACAAAACTGAACAATCATCCTTTATGTAAAAAGAAAGATTTGTAAAGGAAAATTTCAATATTTTTTAATATGTATTAGTCGGTTACCTTGTTGTATGTAGAAAAAAATTCGTGTATCCCAATTTAGTTTGATTTACCTGTGAAAATGATAATAATTTTTGATACAAGTGTATTAAGTTTTAATTGTTTTGTTTGTTGTTTATTGGATGTTGAAGTGAGATGTAGAATGAAGTACAAGTGAGATTACAAATCAGAAGCATCGACTGACAATATTACATTTGTTGTATTATTAGAATAATGTTAATATAAGAACATTTTTATGGAATAAAGAATAGTGTTTAATATTTTAACATTCCAACAAACCTTAACCATGACATGATATTATAAATTATGCAAAATAATTGGAAAAAAATTATGAAGTAAATGAAAAGTTTAAAAATGTGAGGAAATAATTTTCAATTAAATTAAAGAAATTTTATTTTGAATAAATTAATTTTTCCATGAACGAGCATTATCAAACATGTTTTATCCTTGCTATTTTTACAGCATTCGTTGTTCAGCAAGGATAAAATGTTCTAAAAATTTTATTTTATTAAAATATATTTTTGTTTTTTTTTTTTAATGAGAATACAGATCACATAGTTGATCATGGAAACGTTGATATTTTTAAACTTCTTGTAAACCATTTGGAATCTAATAATTATTACATCACAGGTAAGTGTATTTCTAATTCCAATTTACTGAAATTTCCAATATAACAATTTTCTTAATCGACATTCATGCATAGCTTTTATTTTAAGAACATACTTATTCCATTAGTTTTTTTTTTTGTTGACCATTTAATGGTCTAGCAGCATTAAAATAATATTTTTATTTGTAACACATAGAAAACATTTAATATGTGCAATAGCTTTTATTAAATTGTAAGAAATAGTCACTTATTTGCAGAAAGTTGTAGCTGGATATTTCTTTCTGTTTTAGTTTTTCTTATCATTTTTTGTCAATTTTTTAAAAATCCAGTCATAAATATATATAAAAATGATCTCAAATAATATCACACACCACTTTATAGCTAAGTAGAATGTTTAGCACAATTGTTGGCGATATCATTAAAAATAATAGATAAAAATATAATCTAGAACAAGGAATATCAATTACAATAACGTAGCAATAATAGGTACATATCAAAATAATATGGCAACTTTTATAAAACTTAAACCCAAATTGAATCCTCGAAAATATCAAACAGAAATACATAAAAACAGGAGATTGTGGGTTGATCAAAGCTTATATATTAAATAATATGAAAACAAGCAAAATAAATCCACATTTGTGATATTTACACGTAATCTGCAAATCGTCGGGTACTTTGGTAGTCATTTTAAAAGCCCTATTTCGAGAAAAACGCTTTTAAAGTTTTTTTGTGCGCGTTTGAGCTATACTTATGCAGCCCATACACAATACTACTACTTTTTTCACACATTTCGCTTCGACCGGGTCATATGGCAGACAGTACAAAAGCTCTAAACAGATACACCTGCCGTTCTTACCGTCATACAGACCATTCAGATTCAGGTCATACAATAAATCGTATTTCAAATCGTTTTGTGTGTGGACCCATCGAAACAACTTTTTATATTTATGCGTTTTAATGTAGTACAAATACTACATTCACAAATGAAGTATTGAAAAAAATCAAATAAAGAGCTTAAATATTTGAAGAGCAATTTGAGTTTATTATAAACCTGAAAAATGGCTCTTATAAAATAAGAGAAATGATCCACTAAATAACTCGAAATCAGCATTAAAATGGGAATTTACGGAGAATTAATGTATTCCATAACTCAAGTTAAAAATGGGGAGATTTTGTAGAAACATCTCTAATGTGAAAACAAGAAATTACTTCACTAATCCTACAAGGAGAATCATGTACAAGCTATCGACTTTAAGTGCACTTTGTGTTGCCTAACATCAAGACTTTTAGGTTGTTTCACTTAATAATTTCATGTATTAACATAATGTTTGATGTTTTCCTTAATATTTCTATAAACTTAATCAAAATGATTGTTTTAAACAAGTCTCTATAGTTTAGGAAAAACACAACACACAATTTTATATTATATTTTTATTTATAAAAAAAAGAAGTAATATGTTATTAATGTTAATAACAATGCAACTCATTTTAAAATAGTTCAAATTGGTGTTGATCATATGCAACCCAAATTACACAGTTGCAGAAAAATGATTATCTGTCAAGTTCATATACATAACTTATTTTAACAATTTCTTTTTTAATTATCAACTTCAAAATTAATGTAGTTATTTATTGCTTTTATATTTCTTTTTAAAATGATGTCCGACGATTCTGAGAATGATGGTGCTTTCGTAGGACGTGGACATGAAAACAATATTTATTACAAAAAGTACAAATTATTATTAGAAGAGTGTGAATCTTTACAGAAAAGTAATGAAAGGCTGGTTTACAGGTTAGTAAAATGTAAAAGTGAGTTCATGAGATAATTAATTTGCTTTTAAAGAATTGAAGAAGTTAAAAAAATAACAACGAGGAGGTTACAACATATAACATACTTAAAAGACCGATTACTTACAAAATATGGGGAAGATTGGGTAGAAATTCCTAAAAAACAAATTAAAATTGAGGAAGACGAGGAAGCACCACCTTATGTACCCTTATTTAAACCTATTAAAGAAGAAATAAAAGAAGAACGTAAGAATATCATAAGGTTATTATTAATAGTATGATATAGATGTTTTCATAGTAGTTAATATCAATCTTTACGGCTTATTTTGGATTTAGAATGGTAAATAGGGATTGCTACGAAAAGGGAGGATCGATTAATTTAATTGTAATTAACATATTTACTGCGCATAACTTAGAAAGGTAACAATACACATGTACTGTAAGAAGTGCATGATGTCTTTTCACATGCTTGGTATACAAGCAAAATTCTCATTAACCTTGCATGAAAATGATCCAATATAAGTAGGCAGTGAATGTGTTAACTGTAATAACTAGAGTTAGGCAAAAAGTACCTCCCACCACTATCACAAATTTAATTGTAGTGGCATGTGCACAGATTAGAAGTACGGCAAGCAATAATGAAACGCAAGTATAGAACGTCAGTCTACTGGTAAATGTAGAAGTGATGGGAGGCGAAGGCTGGCAAACCGCCAGACTCTAGTGATAATGAACTTAATATAAAAAGGAATGGCTTAATATGTTTGGGACTCATGGTCAGACTTCCTGACTTTTATCTTTTGCGTATTCTAAATGCTTACAGGTATTTTTATAACAAACAATTATTGCTGTTAAAAATTATTCTATGTCTAATAACACACTACATTTCGGAGATACCTCCTCGTGAATATTTTCTCAAGACTTTGACAATCCAAATTCCGTAAATCTTGATTTTCGTTGTAACATTTTTTTGTTCAAAATAACCAAAAAGCTTTGTGCAGTTTTCATCACTACAGTATGAAAATTTATTACAAATCAGAAATTAATTACGATAATTTTTATGCCAATATTGCAGAAATCTACAGATTTTGAATAGAAGATTTGACATAATGCATTTATTGTACCAATTCAAATTTTGAACTGCTAATATATCATACCCTTATCAAAATACATTGGTTAACAAGAGAATAAGGAGGAAGAGGTTATATTTCCCTTCCAAGTTCAGAAATATTTTCCAAGACACTCCTGTGCTATAAAGTCTAATGTTACCTTTTAAAAATAGAAAGGCTTACCAGGGTGGTTTTTAACCACCGTCTCTAAACCAATTTGCATACTTACCAGGCCAATCAATAGAAACAGCACTTAGGCTTCTAACAAGGAGAACAGAAGCTGCTTCTGAAAACAAAAAAAAATCTACTTGCTGCCTTCCTGGATATAAAAAAGTATTTGACAACATTAACTTTAATTACATAATCAAGGCCTAGAGAAATCGGTGATTGGATGAAACGAGCTGGATGTTAAGACAAAAGGATGGTATTTAGTTATGTATCGACTGCAGGTGAAACTTAGCAATGAAGGTTTCTCTTCCCTAGAATACGCTAATGATTTAGTCAGCCCTGTTGAGGGAAAGTTTAACAACACAATCAGAGTGCGTATGCAACACACACTGAAGGTGGTAAATAAATATTATGATGGGAAAGAACATGCAGAAGGATATTAGAATGCTTAAGACCTCTCTTTCTAAATGGTTGCAACTTGGAGATGTCGGGTGGGGTAAAGTACCTAGGAGTAATTTTTCAGTTCTTATCATACCTCAAAAATCATATGCAGGTCAGAAATTACCTTTGCAATGATTATAATATGGGTCAGTTCAATAGGGTAACAACTCAAAATTTTTATATCACAACATTCTTTCATTAAAATTAGCTCAAATATATATCGAATAAATTTGGACTGTTTAAATATTCAGTAATAAGAAAGTTCGTAATATGAACATTCTTATTACTAGAAATTTAAACAATGCAAATGTATTGTATTGATATTTGAGCTAGATTTAATGAGAGAATATTATGATATAAATTTTTGAGTTGTTACCCTATTGAACTAACCCGTCGATATGATGAATGAAAGACAATGGGGACTCAGGCTAAGAATGGTATACTGGGTTTATACCAGAGAGGCCAGATCTGAAATCACATATGCTGTCCTGATGTGGTGGCAATAGTTCACACAAAACACCACCATACAAAGAGTGATCAAGCTGTAAATAATTGTCTGTGTCAGCATAACTGGAATGATGAGAACAATGCTCACTGCTGCAATGGAGACACTATTAGCCCTCACACCACTACATATTTTCATGCAGGGTGAGGTAAAAGTGGCCTTCCACAGACTGCAGATATCACTGATCAACTTGAAGATGTTTTGAAAAAGTACTCTTCAAGGTGATTATTCCAGATATCAATGAATGGAAAAACTTTAGAGAGGGAATCTCCAAACAAAGTCTGAAAGATTTCCAAAGGCAAAAGACTACATCTAAACTGCTAATGGAATGTTTTGACACACTGAATGACCTGACTAGGCAGAACAAGGTCACATTGGCTGGTTGCTAGATCACTCTGGCATTGAGAGTTATGAGAAGCTGACTGACTAGCCTGCCAGGAAGGGAGCTTCTATGCTATTTATAGGACCAGAACCTGCCTTGGGTATCACGAAAAATTCAAGTCGTTTGGCAGTCAGTGAGTGGACTCACAACAAATATAATTAATACTGACACAACAAACATCAAATGCGATATGTAGAAATGATATCGATAAACAACTTCAAAAATACTAATGGCGATATTACACATATAAAAACGCACAAACTTTTTTGGTTACCTGACAATTGTAAACTTTTCTGTTTTTCAAATTTTCTCAAGTCAATCTTTGCCATTTGCATAATTTTAATTGTAGCAATTGATGAAAAACCATCAATTCCTGCCCCATCTAAACCTATTAAGAAGCCCAAAAGAAAATCAAATAAAGCAGATAAGGACCCAAATGCACCAAAACGCCCCTCAAATCCTTTTTTCCAATTCTGCCAAGAACAGAGACAAGTTTTGATGGAAACAATAATCTCAGAGCTCAAACCAGGTGAAATAGAACCTACAAAGCAAGAGCTAACAAGACAATTAGCAATAAAATGGAAAAGCCTATCAACAACGGACAAACAAGTAAGTACGTATGCAGAATGATTCAGTGCGACTGTAAAAAATTTTGAGAACTTGCTGGGGAATTCAATTTTACTAAAAAATATTTTATAGACAGATCCTAATATTAAATGAATGTATCTGAATGAATGAATGTGTAAAAGCTATTAAATATGCCTACAATATCCACTTTCATTTATTTAAAAATAATAAATATTTTCCGAATTATAAGCTAAAAACTTATTGAATTTTCCAAGTGTAGCTTAGCGTTTGATGCCTTTAACGCTTCCCGTTTTAAATCTAATAGCAATAAATAAAATTTGGAAAATACGTTTAAAAGCTATTAAATATACTTACAATATCCACTTTGATTTATTTGAAAATAATAAATATTTTCTGAATTATAAGCGAAAAACCTATTGAATTTTTAACAATTTTGTATGTGTAAAGTTAAAATATTTTCTTTTTTTAAGATGGAAAATTCTGAAATGTTTTATATTTGTCATTTTTTTTTTAATTTTTATATTTTTAACTGTAAATATTATTTTTTAACATTTACATTTTATAACTTTTTACTTAATTTTAATTGTTTATTTAAAATTCTCCATTTTGTGCCCGCTATTTTGTTTTACAATTTTTTTACTATCATATTCGTAATCAGCGATCCCTAAAACCCCTTATACCCAATTTTTAACTTATTTGGAGTAATATTTACAGAGCTTTTTTATTTGTTTATATCAATTGTTTATTTAACAAATTAGAAGAAGATTCATGCAATTTAACTTTATTGACTTTTTAGTTTAGTTTAATTAGAAGGTACTCCCAAAATTTCAAGAAAATCAAAGGTGTCCTTTATTTTTTCCTGAATTTAGCCTTTAAACTTAAAATATTTAAAAATAAAAATGTTTTCAGTAACTTTAAAACATTTGTCTAATAATAATAAAACTTTCAAATATATTAACAATAAAAATATATCAAAAATCTAGATAAATATTTTAAAATTTTTGAACTTCAGATTATTCTTAATTCAAAATATTTCAAAACATCTTGTCATTCTTTAAATTATCTTTGATGTTTTAGTTACAGGTATAATCATAGCTTTTGGTTTAATCGAAACTGTTTGTTTCAGATTTATGTAGATATGTATGAAAGATCCAAAGAAAAATATGCGGCTGAAATGTCAGAATACAATATGAAAAAATAATTAAAATCACTTAAAATTTTTATTCTAAACTCAACACCTTATACTTGTAAATATTTCCCATTACTTATTGTAATTTTTAAAAAAATAGTACGTAAGTATAATAAAAAAATGGTTAACAAAGATATATTACTGTAATAATCAACACCATAAAAAATGTTCTTTTTTTAACTTTTAAAATTATCCTTCTCCTTTCTTATTGCATGCATTGTTGCGATAGCATCCCCACATTTCGCATGTTTTTGTACTGAAGTGATGTGGACTCTCATGAATGGATTTATTCGCTTTTCTTCTCCTATCGTTGAAGGAACCTAGGAAATATTAAAGTTTGGCATGTAGTGAAAATATGAAGGCATCAAAAAAATATATAATTTTATTAAAATGTGTTTTATGGCTACAGGTTGGGTTCAAAATAAAACTTTGGGATTTGATGCATCTTTACATGATGAATAAATATGCCAAATATGAGGGCAATCGGCAACATCGATTTGAAAGTGATTGTTGAACTGACATGGAATTACTCCTTATACTTACTGTTGGTTCGCCTTTTTCTCTCTTTTCCCTAGTCCATTCAATCTTTTGCAAGATATCATTATTATCCCCTTCAACATGAGCGGCAAATTTCAAATTTTGTAAAGTGTATTCATGACCACAAAAGACTTCAGTGTTATCAGGAAGGCTACTTAGTTTTTCAATTAAAGCACTGTACATTTGTTCAGCAGTGCCTTCAAAAAATCTTCCACATCCTGCTATGAATAATGTGTCTCCTGTAAAAACACAAGGTGGTTGTCCTTGGGCTGTTAGGTAATAACAAATATGTCCGCTTGTATGACAAGGAGTAAAGAAGCATTCTACATTTATATCACCAATTGTGAATTTATCACCATTTGATACTTTGTTTGTTAATGCACCAATGCGTGTATCACCCCCAAATACTTGAAGAGCATTTTTCGATTTTTTTACCAATTCTGCATTTCCACCAGCATGATCCCTAAAATTATCGATATTAACTTTTAAGAGTTTAATACGACCTTGTTAAATTGAAAAAAATGAATCTAATGTAATTTTAAAAAATCAATGGGTTCCCAAAAATCGGTTTCTATTAAACTACTCTAATTAATTAATTCGAGTAGTTGTAACTTCAGTTCTGACATTTATTAAATAAATTAGTTCATTTTAATGTTTTGAGATGAAACAATTATAAAAAAACATCATACCAATGGTGATGAGTTGTTAGAACTTTCGTTAAATTAACTTTATGCTCATCGACAGCTTTTAAAACAGTTTCTGGTTCAACAGGATCAACAACAGCAGCTTGATTAGTGTTCTCATCAACAATCTAAAAAATATAACAAAAACATAAACATTCAATAAATATATATCACATTAATTATCATACCAGATACATATAATTATCCGATAATGCAGGTAATATATGGACCTTCATGCCTTCTAATTGTATAGTTTTTTGTGCACTATGAATACCTCGCAAACCGTTTTGTCGAAATGCACTAACTATAAATAAATTATGAGGTAATTTAAGTGGTTTTATTTGTTATTTGTTTATGTAAAAAATAACAAGGAAAAATTTTGTAAGAGGTTAATTATGTTTTTTTTATAACTTACATCTGAAATATGTTGCTGTTAAAAAATTGAAAACACCTGTAGGTATATATCTGGCTATATTTAACATTATATAATTCAAATTAATGAGATATTTGATTTTTACTTTGTTTGTTCATTGTTAAATTTGATATGAAAATTAATGTCAAAGGTGAAGTATGAATTTATAAGTAGGCAACCAACATTACACGTCTTAAATTAACAATCTATTTTAAATACAAATAAACATAATTAAATATCTATAAATATAAAAATATCTTCCATGTGCACTTAAATTCATGAAAGATATCGTGATCTTATGGATTTCGTAAAATTGATTTAACTATTTTCAATTCTTCCTGTTTACCCTTGATATGGAATAATTATAGCTTTCAGGATTAGAGATAAAACCTTAAATTTCTTAAGATTCAGATATTAGAAGTTGTTGAAACCATATCGTCGAACTGTATTTTTCCGTAAATGAGATTTTGTAACATTGGAGAGTGTTAATTACGCTGTCTGAAGATTAATAGTTTATCTTATTAAAAATTCAATCGAGTGACTTTTTTACTTACCCACATAAATACATATTACCTAACTAGTAATGCTGGAAAATTGTGAATTTTCCCGTTTTCCTAATTCCGGGCGAAAATGTCTAGGCAACGAGGTCAAGTATGGGTTCCATTCTCTTCTCTTTTTAACGATGCGGGATTCCAAAAAACAAATATCCTGTAATTTTTGGTACAATAAAGTCAAAACTTGATTTTTCTGTAGGCAATGTAAGTTTTTCTTAACATTTAGCCAATTAAAAAACTAGTATTTTGATTTAATCAATTGCTTTCTTTTTAATAATACGATCAAAATCTTTCTATGTAAAATTTTCTATAGAATTCAAATATACCAACAAAAAAAAATCTTTTCGAGTGCACCCCGAGAGTTCACATGATCACTATTATTTTATTCGAATATCAGTTTTATAAACTGATCTACGTAGAAACTGCATCCTCTTAAGCAAGTCACTAAAAATTTGCTGATGGAGAAACTAAATGGTTGAAGCATATTATAAAATTTTCCGGTCACATATGTGATATGGTCTAATAAAATTCCTTTTGGTTCCCTTTTTGGCGAACTGATGCACCCTTAGGTTCCCTTTTATTCTCTGGTATTTTGGTATCTAGACCAGATACACTCTACTGATGGCCTATACTTCCAGACTAATTTTGCAGGACAGTATCAGTTTGGAGCTTATTGTAGGCGATTTGGGGCATCATTCAATGACCGCCATCTCCGCTTTGAAGGGGCATGTTTGTCCAGGAATGCCTTTGTATATTCATTCGTTCCAGTATTTTGGTTTTTGGCAAATTTATGTACCAGATCGTTACTTTCGCCACTCCTCGGTATTTTTTGTTTGTCTACTAGTCTCGTGACGATCAAATGATCGTCGGGTGAAGTCATGAAGTCCGACCTCATCATTAGAGTTGTTTCCTCATGCAGCAACTTGTTCATGAGCTTAATAAAGAATTCTAGATAAACACGGAATCAGAAAAGTAGATTTTCAATTCATGTCTTTAGAATTTTCCTTATTAAAATAATATTGTAATAACCAAAATAGGGTTGAAATTTCTTATTTTCAGCTTTCTCTTTGTAAATTTTTTGTCTTTCTTTGTTATTTGAATGTCTAATATATAACCGCAAATTTCTTTATGTTTGAAAATTTCTTTTTATACGTTGATATTTGCCTATTCTTTCATGAATTTTTTATTAATTTTTAATTCTGTAAAAAGTGATCTCTTTTATATTTCAATTTAAAGTTTATTCTTATATTTACATTAAAATAACCACAATTATCTTTCTGTTTTTTTTTTTTTGTAATATTAGATAGAAATTAGTCACCGGGTGGTATAAAATTTCGTTTGCAAATTGAAATCAATCATTGTCATCAGCGTGATGAAACAAATTATAATAATTTAGTCCAATTTTTCTCTTTTCAAACAATTTCACTTTTCATATAATTCCCAATTTGCCTGTTCAATTTAGCGAGTTAATTAGCAGTGGGGGTGATTATTTCGTCTATCATATTAATTTTCGAATTCACTTTCATTAAAAATGAACGCGCACCCGATTGAATTGAACCAAATATTCATCAGTAAAACTTTTTACTCTTCAACTTATTTGTGCAATTAAAATAATTTTCATTCTAACTGAAAGAGATTATTCCGTGCGTAAAAGACATAATCGGAACGTCAACAAAATTGTGGTGTTTCGTGTAGTTGTCTCGATGATATCAGAGCGAGAACATTTAGTTTTTAAAAAAGGTGGCCAAGAAATTAATTAGTGTGTTTATATAATGTGTATATTGGACTTTTTGAGATTGCACATTGCCCATGCAGTGAAGAAAAATAGTTACAAGGGTTATGCAACTTCAATAACTGATGAAATTGTTAAAGGAAAACTTGAAATTAAATCGAGTTTGGAGTATCCTGAATTTATGTTGTTAAAATTGCCCGAAGGTGATTTTGATTTAAATATGGACTTTAATACATTGTTGGGTCCTGAGGGATGTGAAGGTCTACACGCTGAAAATGATTTAGATTCAAGGTAAGATTTTTAATAACTGTTAATGTTTATTTTTGCATTCGTCTGTCTAAACAATTTGTTTATAATTTATGCTAAGACCTCTTCAAACTCTTTAGAACTAATAGTACTGGATAACTAGTCTAAAAAAAAGGTTGATGCAATGTTATTTATATTTTTGCTAATTCTTATCTTTATTGTTATATTTAATTATCTACATTTCCAAAACCTTTTTAGTTTTCTTAGAATATTTTGATACTGTTTTCATATCTCTTTTATGTTTTTAAAGTTCCAACTACAAACAAAGTGGACTTTAATGTTTCTTCTACATTTTGTTTGATATCTGCTTAGTTCAGAGATTCTTTCTGTAATTTTTGAAATCCTGTTAAGCATTGAATAAAGTATGGATTATAGATATCGATTTCATGATGTGATAATACTACATTTACTCATTCATTTCATAGATTATATTTTCGAAGAAGGTTATAAGTATCTTTCTATAGTTTCTTCATACATTTACATTTATGCAATGCGAAGATGTCTCAGTCATAGAAATCTACGTCCTATGAATACATAAGAAGATGAACTAAAGTCTAAGATGTCAGAAACAAAAATTTAAGATTGGGGGGACATATAAGTAAATAGAAGGAAACAAATTGTATAAAATATAATATGCAGTGAAGATCAAGAATCTACAAGGGAAACATGAGAAGGTCATTAAGTAAATCGGAAATTAATAAAGAAAATCCTGAAAATGAAAACTAACCAAGGCAGTACAATGTAAACTATAGTAAAACAATGAAAGAAGAGACCTGTATTCAAGCATTCACAAATAAATTCTGAAAGAAAACGAAGAGAATAAACTAAAATGTTTCTTAAATTACTGGTTAAGCAAGAAATTAAATTTACAATTTCTGAAAAACGAAAATGTTTAGAAAATTGTAACTACAAAAAATTTTAAACATATTTAAATATTAAATGAACAAAGAAGCGCTTTAAATTTGCTTAATATAAATAAATTTGATACTTATGAAAAGTATGCGTTCCTAAATTATTTTATGTTATAATTCATTAAAAAAAAATAATTTAATAATGTTCAGTTCAATATGGTGTTTGATTTATAATTGAAATAGGCTATTGAACTTATTATAACAAAACCGTTTTAATATCGCACTATTCCCGTTCGACACAACGAAATCTGTACGACACAGAATATTTCGTAAGCACTAATTATATAATTATATAATTTTAAGAATACTTCAAATATAATATAGGCCAAAAATTACATCCACCGCAAACAATTATAATTATAGCAGTTACACTAATATGCACAAATGTCGCCTAAGAAAACAATTATTGATACAGTAAAGTGTAACAGCTAAACATTTCTTTTAACTGTGCATTATTAAAATAATGGAGATTTCCTTATTTGCATCAATATATTTTTTACAGTACCATATTTCCCGCTCTTTCTCAAATTTATTTTAAATATATTCAAATTTGAAAACGAACAAATTCACAAACTGATTCTTATCCGCTCTCCTGAAGAATTGAAATGTAACTAAACCTTTTCACACTTTCTTTGTTTGAATTCTTCTTATAAGATAAATGATTTTGTTTCTGCTAGCCTTATCTAATAGTTTTGCGCTTTTGTCCTCTGCATTGTAAGAGGGCGTTTTGCTTATTTTTCCAATTATTCATACAGAACTGGAAGCGCTAACAGAAAAATATGACCGCTTCCATGTCCACCGCAAAATCAAAGAAGCAAGAGGTAAAGTTAGAAGAAAAAAACTATAGAAAACTGGTAGATATGGAGGTACAAATGATTATAAACCTAAAAGGGCTAGAAGTTAAAAAGAAAGCTTAGCAAGAATACTTAAATAGATTGTTCGAAGACATTAAAAGAAATGAACAACAAAAAATTCAAGGAGAAATGAAAGATGGAAAAGCAACATGCCCAGACGAAATCGAAGCGATGAAAAATGCATTAAAATACTCATGAAAATATTTATTAAAACATACATCACGAGCGAAATACCAAGCGAATGGCTAGAAAAGGAAGAGCGAAGAAATGGAAGAAATATCGAACCATCAGCTTCATGAGTAAGTAATACACAAAAGAATCTAGAAACTCTGTAAAGAACAAATCTCAGAAAATCAATTTGGTTTTGTTAACATATCAGGGAACTCTTATTTTATATCTTATACAATACAACTTTTGAGTAACTTGCACGCTCTACGGCCATTCGTGTTCTTCAAAAGAACTTCATATTGTTATAGTAGTCTAATAAATAAAATAAATAAAAAAATATAATTACTTAAAGTAAACTGAAAATGAAGAAATATTTAAAATTCTTCAATCAAATTTTTATTAAACACCCGTAACCACTTTTACTTATTTCAAATCACCTGGGTAATCGTGCATGTAATCGAATTTACTTTTTCATCAATCTCCATCCATTTCGTTTAGAACCTGTAACTCCCCAAGCTATTTCCTACTTTTTATCTTTATTCCTTCAAGCAACAATTACCAATTTCTAACGAATGTAAATTTCATGACAATTCACTCTCATTTTTAGTGAAAGATACCCACATCTGCGTTTGTAGGCTAAATGTGCATGAATGCCCAACAGATGTCTTATTCAAGTTTTTTTTTATTAATTCGTGAACCACCTTTCTTTAAATAGAAATCGAGGAAATAATTTCGGATCAATATCACCTCAATAATATTTTAATAATATCAAATTTGTATATATTTTATTCTTTTCTTCTAGAAGAAATGTATTTTCCTGCATTCTTCTATTTTAAATATTTTTTTTGTAATAATGACTTAATCATAACCGTTTTATATTTTCCATCTGTGGTCTATTACTATATTAAAATACTACAATGAAATTTTCATAATCCGCATCGGATATCTACCAATGCAATGACATTTAATTAATAAAAGCTGGTATTACCGCGCCAGTTGTAATTTCACTTTAATAAAAATCTCGCATAGTTTTGTACCTGAGATTGTAATTGTAACAATTATGGAAATGTCAATTTAACACTACCGTGAGCAGAAAGTGGGTAATGCGCATCGGTGTCTTCATATTCATTCACAAAAATAAGATTAATGAGATATCTTACGAAAATTATTTCTATTGGGGAAATATCAGTAGGACATTATATATTTTATTCGTGATTTAATTGTGCATAGCGGGGTTCTTATTTAGTAATTTTATTTAAAATCTAATTAGAAAGGAGATGAAGTTTGTTTAAGAAGAATAGAAGTTCATTAGTAGGAAGCGCAGTTTGAATATGTTTTTAATTAAAACGAAACAGAATCATAAATTATATAGATAAGAATGTAAGTGAACTTTATTTAAATAGTTCAAGATTATTATAAATAATTTGTAATTGTTATTAATATTTCTACGCTCTTCATTTAATGTTTATGAAAAGAAGTATATAATCTACACACTAAAAAATTAAAATCCACATAGCTACCTTAATAATAAGAAATAGAAAATTCTTCATTTCGAAGTTCTTTAAGATCAATTTCCCCCATTACATTGAGACTATAAGAAAGCTAAATATGAATGAAAAAATTAAAGTATTCGTGAACCTATCTGTACAAAATGGAATTTTTTCGCTAGGACTGCTCCAAAATGTATTAGAAATTTTTATAAACCTACTAAATTACATGGGAACAATTATCGAAAATAGAAATTAATCATATTTTTCCTTCTAAGGATTTCGTATTCAAATTAATTTTCTCTTATTGTTGTTTTACCACAAGTTATTTTGTTGTAATTGAAATGAAAGTTCCGGCTAAATGATCTTAATTAATTATATTGAAATTTATTTAAATGAAAACGGAGAAATGATGTTTACTCCGATAATAAAAGTGTTGCGACATGGCTTGTATTAAAATTTATTGGGGCTTATTGCAATTTTAATTATTCTAATAACACTGAGAGCAGGGAAAGTAATCACTTTCCAAGATCCGAAGAAATCAAATAAAACAGAAGGAAATATTAATGTTCAATAAAATAATTATTAGATTTTTTAATAATATATAGTGTTTGCAAATAAAATAATTAAAATATTAATATTATTTTCTCTTGTATTAAATAGATAGGAGGTCGTATAATTAATGAAAATCATATCCGTGGTGTTCATTTATTAGGGGTAATCTGTTCTAATTTGCATATGTCGGTCAAACTTTATAACTGGGAAATACTTAATATGTATTACCACGAAATATTTTTGAAAGCACATTGTTTAGTCTGTAAGTGCCTACTTTATAGGGTTATAATAAAACCTTTTTTAACATTTGCAACAATGAATTTCGTATTTACGAAAATAATTGTATGTATAAAATTATGCTATATTATAAATTAGTCGATTTTCATTGAAAATTCGACGAATCCGTTAACAATCGATTAATTTCACATAATATGAATATAAACAAATTTAACAATCACTTTTAAAGACATTTTCATGTAGACAGTGGTTGAATTATATAACTTAACCATGATGTAGATCATGCTTCTATTGATGCCCATTCCAAGCAACATAACAAATAACAAAAAATTCTTCAAATCGATTATAAATACATCGGAAACATAAATGTTAAATTACACATTATTCTTCATTGATGAAAATAATCGGTTTTTTAGTGTTAAATTTAAAAACTCGCCCCATAATGTGTTTTGAGGCAATTCTGATTAATTATTTTGAAATTCTCGCAAGGAGCATGGGACAATCACATTTTTTCTTAGAAATTTAATAATTCAAATACCAGGAAATAATTAAAGACAACAATAATTCGATTTTTTTCAATCATCAGTATTTCCCTATACAAATAATTGTCTTATGTATGTCGTTTTATTCGGATTCGGATGGCATACTATTAACTGATGTTCCTTATAACATCTAATCATCTATGATCACTATTACCTTCAGTAATACCTTGTTTTCAATTTTATACCAACATGACTTCATAAAGTGTACGAATTGGTAGCAAATCGATTATTATATTTTTTGCTACTTTGGAATCATAACATACTCATAACATACTCCTTATCAAATCCAAACTGGTTTCGTAATAGCTTCATTACGGCATCCGACTTTTTACGTTTCGATGATGGTAGTATCCTACTAGGTACCGGGGTATAATAGAAAATATAAATTTTATCCTCTGAACATTTTTATCGATTATCACACTTTTATTGAAGAAAAAAATATTTGTGTGTTTGAAATATTTTCTAATTAAGATACACAAAGCCGATTTTCTTTTTTTGGTCAACCATTGTCACGAACGTTTTCCCCAAGCAATTGTTTTAAAATGCATAAAAGCATAGAACTAATTATCACATTGGCGTATAAAGCGCTCTAACAATAATTTTTAATGATTACTAATTTTAATGAATATTATGCGGCCCACTTGTTCAACGCGCACGACCTACATAAACCATCTCAATGTCATTGGCATGGTCAAGAAGAAGACGAGCTTACATGAAGAAGCATACGGCCTTCTCCTTCGCGCCGTCTTCCTCACACCTAAAACATCTCACGCCAAGAAACTTTCTTCTTACTACCACCACCAACAACTTTTGTTGATGTTCATTTTGTGAATGCTCCTCGTGCGAATCGGTAGCGAGCGCCGCGATGCCAATCTGAAACGAACGTGCGCATGCTTAATTAAGTTACCAGTGACAACATCTTTCAAATTTGTGAGACAACTCTTTTACTTATTTAAATTATCCCATTCATTAAATGCAAAAATTTTCAATAAAAACTAAAAATTTTAAAATTTTTGGGTGAAATTAAAACTGGTGCAACATTTTCAGTGCATTGCAAAGTGACCATTAAATTATATTAATTGGATTTGTTCATTAAAGAAGGTCAGTAAACACAATTAATAAAATTAATTGTTGGGATATTTATTTTCATTTTAATGCTCAATTATGCTGGTATGAAGTATTTCCAGGATGTTTCTAAATATTAACAGAAATTAAGCGCATTGAATCAAACAATGCGATGATCTTATCGTTTGTTTTTCTTTCCTAAAAATTGAGATGACAAAATTTTAAGAAAAAAATTTTTTTTTGATGGTGATAACGTGATAAATCTTTTAGTAGGAAATATTTTGAAATAATTTTGTCCTATATTTTTCGCTTTTATGAAATTTAGAAATAGCAGAAATTATATTTCAGTAGTTGTTGTTTAGTTCAAAGATTATCACCGTTATTATCTAAAAAGTTTTAGATCCTTATTATTATTATTTTTTTAATAATAAAACAAAAGGTATGAACATAATTATAATTTTACTGTTTTAACTTTCTTTAGTTTCTCATTATTCATCAATTTTTCAATTCTCTTAAATTCTTCATTTCTTCAATCATTTTAAATGTCAAATTTCTGTAATTTCGGTGAACTACTCTAAAAATGGTTTTTTATTGAAAAAAAGGACAACAAATCAATAAATTGGTTGGCACAGAAAAACTGAAACTTTCAGCAAAGTTCTGGAATTTTTGAAGAACTACAAATAACACAAATCTGATAAAAAAGGGTTCAAAATAATTTAAAATCAAAATAATGTTCTTTTTTAAATTTGATTTAAAATGGATACAACAAACGATTATGAACCATCGCCGATTATAAATTACCATCAGAGAAGTCGCTGATGAAATTGGTATATCAATTGGTTCATGCTAAGAAATTCTTTCGGATATTTTGGGAATAAAACCCGTGGCAGCAAAATTTGTTTCAAAACTATTGAAGTTCGAACATAATCATTGGCGAGTGGAAGGTGCTAAGGAAATGCTAAATAAATTCAACAATGATACAAAACTACAAAAACATGTCTTAAGAGGTGATGAGTTATGGATAGAATGTCGAAATTAAGGCTCAATAGTCCCAGAGGAAGTATACTGGATTACAAAGACTGAAAAAAGCTTGACAAGTGCGATCGAATATTAAAGTTATACTCAATATTTTTTATTATTAATGGCATAGTTCTTGCCATAAAATGAAACTATCAATAAGGACAAAGTTGCAAGTTCAACGCTGTTTGTGTGGCGCTATCAGAAAAACCACTCTAATTTGTGGCGAAACAACGAAACAATCAATGTCTTTTTCACCAAATGACATTTTCGCTTCAGTTTATTTTTGATTCAAAATTATTACATCCATGTCATTACATCTCTGTTAATATTAGTGTTCATGCATCCCTAAATCATATTAATTAATTTTTATACATGTAATCTTTGATTTTACAATAGAATTCTTATCCTGAAATCCTATTAAATTGCGTTTTACATTAACTTAGTGGATTTATTAAATTTTAATTGATAACATAAACGATTTTAATGTTTCAAAAAATAATAGAATTATAAATTATAACTGTAATGGTATTTATGCTAATTAAATGTACTTAAAGAATTCCATCGTAAGGTAATAACTGAGAAATTTCGTACCATTTTATAAGATTTAATTAGCAATATGACAGAATTTATAAACATGGGCATAAAACATCGTTACAAGCGATAAGGAAATATTAAAATAAATAAATAAACTGACATATTTAAATCTTGTTAAAATTCAGATTACACGTTTTAATTTCTAAGAAGATTAATTAAAAAGTTTTAGGTATTCATGTAACTTCTATAACATCTGTTAAATGGATACGATTGAAAAAATCAATTGCATCAATTTTTTCTTGCAGTATTTACATGTAAAATTTTTATTTTGTTTAAATAATTAATAATTAGCAAATTTGTTATTTTTCATTGTTTAATTTGTGATTACATTGTTTAATTTTTTTTTAACACCGTCCTAGTTTTTAATTTAAACACATCCGTTTTACCTCACAGGTAGACATTTAGATGATTTATTTAATTTTCTTAATATAGGAAATGAAACGATGACAAATAGCACTGTAATTTGACTTCTTCCTGTTTACATATAATTTTCCTTGCTTAACATTTCCACTAGGATGTCTTTAAAGAAATGGTAAAAGAAAATTAAATCTATGTGCGAAAAGTTCTCATCGAAATCAAAATGATTCAACTCGCACTCTCATCTAGATAAGTCGTGAGAAATAAAAGGCTTTCGCCGAACGATTGTGTCTGGATAAAACAAACGGTTCAGTGAATTTTTTTCACATAATCTTTACTTGCGACCACCAACTGCGAATAGTGTATGTTTGAATATTGTGTTATATTGGAATAAACATGTTAACATTTAAACAATGTAAGACTAAATGAATGCGTACAAAATTTGTTACAAGATTAAAAACAAAAAAATAAAATATACAGAAATAAATTTTAATAATTTTAATTTAAAAAATGACACTAGGGAGTTTATCAATACTTTTAAAGAAAATTTGATAATAGTACAAGGTTGAACAATAATAAAACGTCAGTAATTGCAAATAAATAATATGGGGCCGTGAAACTCATAGTTATAAAGCTGTTACATTGCACGTAACAGTTTCACAAAACTGTTTCGCACTGTACAGTGGTGATCCTAACCCTAAAACTATTTTTTTTCACGAAAAACGAAGAGCAATAAATTAAAAAATAAAACCACAAATTGCAGATCACAGATAATTTATAAGGGCCTGTGCTGCAACTTATGATAATACCTTTATCGTCATCATCTTCGAAAACATCACAAACACACGTCTTCCATTTCATATTGGCCACAAAAAAAGAATGAAATGTAAATATTAACTAATTTTCAACTTATCAATTATTATTTTACTAATATCGCTTTATAATTGTACAAAATGTAAACCTAAATTATTTCATCTCTAATTTTATTTCTTTTTATACTTTAATAACGCACAAATTATGTAATGCAAGGAAAATTTCTCATGTTCCTTTATTCCTTTGAATTTTTTTTCCAATATGGACTATTCTTTTGTGTTGTTAAGCACGCTTATTATACTTTAGTGAAAACTACTATTATAATGTATATTTCCGTTCCATTTTTATCGATTATTATTTATCAATCAATTTTTATGATGCCCGTTCTCCAATATAATGACCAATAAAATTTTTATATGAAATAACTGATAAATCTTTTAATTCAATTGTCTATAATTAATAGAATTAGTTAAAGGAAAAGCTTATTAATATTAACTATTCTTCCTACCATTTGGGAAATTGAAAATGTAATAAATAACCACTGAAAGACTCAAGAGAAAGTTTAAAATACGTTCTAGAATACAAATTTATTAGTTATAAATGCTTATTAAAGAATTACAATGTATTTGAAAATAATAATCAGTGATATTACAAAATTTGTATAATTGTTGTAATGCGGTGAATTATTCCTGAGGTTTAGTGTTAAGGACGTGTTTGTAAAATCGCGATTATGAACTCATAGCGCGATTCTAATTAACACCGTGAATTTATTTATAAATATTTATCTGCTTAGGATGTTGTTTTGGTTGGTTTAATTTTGCCTTGTCAATAAGTCACAGTTTTGAAATATCCGGACAGAAACAATGGCATTTAATAACTGTTTGAATACAGAATTGGAATTTTTATATAAATTATCGGTGGCGTATTTGAGAATAATTCAACTCGACTCCAATGAAAAATTATAGAATTTGATCGGAACAACAATTACAATCATAATATGAATTTTACAAATATAAAAGTGCATATCTAGATTTTAAAATTGCTTAATCGTTGAGCAAAAAAGATTAACAATTCACTTTTTCCACTTCTCAATCATAACATGCTCATTACGAAACCTAAATGGGTTTTATAGTAACCTCATTATGACACCCGTCTTTTTATGTTTTGGTGTTGGTATTAAATTCATAACTTTAAATGGAAATAGTTTATTTCAAATTATAATATAATAAATTGATTCAGGATGGTGTTAATTAAAGTAAAAATCGACAAATAAATTAAAAATTATTATTAGCAATAAAATGTAATTGATATTGTTGGAAATAGACATTTATTGCACATTTTCTTTCTTATATCGACATTAATAAATACGTAGATTGTGATTTCCGTGAATATCTATAATTGGAAACTAATTTGTCACGTACATGAAAACACATGCGATTCCTATAAACCATACACTTGTGCAAGTAGTTTCTTTCGAACAAGTAAAATATTTTCAATGTAAAAATGTTCAAATAAATTATGTGATTTATTGAAATAATTTAAAAATCAACAGGAAATTTCTAGAAAAGAAAGTGTAAAACAGATTTCTCGACTATTCACTGGCGGCTGTTTTAATTCATCGCCTTAAAGAATCGGTAGATTTGTTTTAATGTTTATTAAGGTTAATAGTTTAGGATCAAGTTATAATTTCTCTTCTTAAATGGTTAATGTTTAAATATGATCATCTGTTGGACGATGTGCCTAAAGGGGATTTATAGTGGATGAAGGATCATGTAAATTGATTCTGTTTAAATATGTACGTTGATTACTAAACAAATAATTTATAAATGAGATTCAACAAACAATACTGTTATACGAGATACAAGATTCATTAAAAAATAATAAATTGTAAATTCTTAAAAACATTCTTTCAATTTGTTTATATTTTATATAATATATATTTATTAAATAAGGGAAGTAAATTATGAAGAAAAGTGCTAAAATTTATTGTAAATATATTATGAAGTATAAGATAAATAGTTTCGCATAATAAAATTTGCAAAATAGAAAATGTCGGAAGTATAAAGAAGATTTATTGCATCATAGCAAACATAATATACCAATTGAATAAACTAACAATTATAATGGGCATTAAATGATGAGAATAAGAAATGCTAAGTGTATGGTAAATGTATTTGAATTAAAAGTATATTTTTGCGCAAAGATTGAATAAAATACACCATTAATGATTTCCGCGGTAAGTAAATAAAATATTTTATTCATGATCAATATATAATGTGGCGCTTTAATCCTCACCTACAGGGAATAAAACGGCAGTTTATATTCCTAAGGAATAAAGTAATACTTATAATATAGTTGCCAAACTGGAGTTGGATGTGCGTCTTGTCAAATTCTGTCATAATCGTAAAAAAAAACAATAGTGTTCGTCTGTCATAAGTCCAACTTCTATTCGCGTGTATTTCACACTCGGAATAAAATGTCCTAAGATTGTAAAGAATACAAATTATTACAAAATACATCGACAATGAGCACTTTTAAATTACATAAACAATTCTAAAATTGATACGGATGGTATTTGACAAATAAATTATTATAATTATTAATGTTGCAACTTGAATAGTTGTCAATAAAATTTCCGCTAACAAATCATCAAAGTAATGTAAAGTAGTTACCTTAATATCTATACAGTTTTTTTTACAAATCATGTAATTTAAAGTGTTATACGAATCCAACTATTCATCGTTAAGATCATTAAGTTTCTTTTCTGTGCATCTATTAACATCTAAAGTTTATTGCAATAAATATTCTTTAAACATTTTCTTTTAAATTGCAGCAATTAAATCTTCTACAGTATAAAAGAAGTACATAAATAATAAAAAAAAAATTTAAACACTTTTAATTACCTTTCAAAAGGACGATTTTGTAAATTATCTAATGGTTATTTGTACAATATTATTCTATACAAAATTTAGTGTTAATTTATAAGATTATATGGTTGTATCAATGATAAATTTAATCTTTCTAGGTCGTTTCTTCTTAATTTTTCTTTCTATAACGACCAATGATTAAAATAAGAAATGTTTGATTCTTGAAAGTGAATATTTATATTTATTAAATAGAAAATATAAATTAATCGGAGCAAAAAATGGATGGAAAATAACTTTCGACTTGTAGAAAAACAAAATAGAATTTCCATGTTAATAAAATTCGAATGATCTAGTTCGAATCGATTTAAATCACTTTCGAAAATCTTTATTCCAATTAAAATCATTATTGATTATCATACGCATGCAAGAAGTAAATATTTTTGCTTTGCAATATATATTCTACACGTGCAACCGTTATATTCTCTCAGTTAAATGATGCGTGTTTGCCTTAAGGCATAGGGAGAGTCCGAGACAACTTTCGTTGCAATTTCTCTGTTTGGAAGAAGTAGGCCCCCACAAATGCCCGGAGCAAATAAAAAAAGAATCGAAATATATTCATCGCGATTTATTTCTGTTTTGATCCAGTTTGTAATTTATACCGGTGAGGATAATTGGATTAATTCATTAGAAATTTAAGTACGTGATGTCGGTTTGATTTGAATATTTGCTATTATTAAAACTGAAATTGTTAAAAAATATATATATTTATTTTAAGTGAAAGTTTTATAAGTGATATATGCCAAAAATTTAAATGAAGGAATCTCATGGTTAATAAACCAGTCATGGGAAATAAGAAATTAAAGTTTTTATACATTTACGTAGAAAATTATTTAATTATAACTTTCATATAAGTGTATATATCCAACAAATAATTACTTGGTTTTATTAATATTTTTTCAAAAGAGTAACACAAATATGTTGCGTTAAACCCAAAACATAATCAAAGTTAAATGATCATTCTCTTCATATAACTTTAAACTTTGTAAATCTTTGTTAAGGGTGTACTCTATGCGTTGTTTATCACTTTCAAAAGTTGTCGTAGGAAAAAATATATAATCCATATTTTAAGATAGAAGATTTTATTTGGATATATCTTGAATAAATATAATGTATAGATTCTTATGTTGTATATTACATAAGTACATCAAATTATGCAAAGTTATTAAATAAAATGTTCTGTCGGAAAAAGAGAGTTGTAATAATAGTAATTGAGACACTTTTCTCTTGTGTAAAGTAATTGGACACCCCCATAAAATAAATCCATATGGTTGTCAACATTATAAATTGTTGGAATCGATTTGGTCTTAAAATGCTTCGAAAAATATTTTAAAATAAAAATGATAAGACAAAACAGTGTTAAACAATTATTTTTTGTATCATTAATCATGACAGATATAATTTTGATCTAGTTAATTATACAAGCTTTGGGAAATTACTGTTGTGAGCACAGTAGTTACCTCAAAATTGAAAATTTAATTATATATCTGATAGAAAATAATTTTACTAATAAAAATAATAATTGAATGTTATATAAATAAAATCAAGTTATCAATATATTTCATGTTTAGCAAAATATTCTTAACAAAGCAAGAAAAATATTTCCAGTAATCATTGCCTTAATAAGCACATCCAGAAACCGTAATATAAGCGCTTGGTCAGTTAAATGAATATTGACGAGGCGCACACCACAAGGCATTAGCATTAGGTAATACACAGTAGCTGATTCGCGAACGCGTTATAAATATACATAATTGTGAGGTATGAGAATGGATGACCTATTTATACCTTCAAACATTTCATTACGGACCGTTACTGGACGGCCGATGGAAGCTGAGAACGAGTCTTATGGTGTATGAGGCTCTTGATGCCGTCATCAATTATGCATCTGTTATATTGAAATTTTTCTTCTTACCTTTTTATCACTTGTTCATCGCATTCCTTTTTGACCAGTTTTAAAAATAATTCCACTAGGACCTTATTAATTTCATTTACAAATTTAAAACAAATTTGTTTACATCGAGTTTCAAATCAAAATTCCAATCAATACACTAATTCCAACAAGATTCTATTCGCTTGTATTAAAAATAATTTTAAGGTGATTAGGTGGAAAAAATGATAAGTCATAACATTCTGACACTTAATTTTTAATAACAAAAAAAAAAAAAACAAATTTAGTTTTGCACATAACTGTTATTTCTATTTATGACTGTGAAATTGATCCAATACACAATTAATTACAAATAACTACATTTTATATTGTTACAAGTTTCTAATTTAACGTTAAATTTAATGTTTATTAATTTATATGGACGCGGTTTGAATCCTCTTTCAGAAATTTGGGTCATGAAACAATTTTCATTGAAAACTTTAGAAAATTTATAAGCGAAAATTGTATTTTAAATTTTGTTTGAAGCTAAATAACAAGAAACGATTAGTTTTGAGTTTATAGTGATAATTACAGATTTTTTAGTCAAAATAATTATTTATCCGTGCACAAAAAATAAAATTCAATTCATATAGAAATCATTTTAATTTCGTCAAAGGAAACATCCTTAATTGTATTTTTTGGTGATAACCTATATATTCAGTTATTTTTTTCTTAAGTGCAATTATATTATAATTTCTAATTGCAAGAATAATTTATGAACAATATAAAAAGTATTTCTTACAAAGCATATACATTGTGCACGGGCATATTTTTATCGTGATTACTTTAAATAACTATATTAAGTAAATCAAGCTGTAGAAATCTCTAATAACGGACTAATTAGAAATCATAAAAGTGCGAAATTATTAATTGAATAATCTACACATGTTATTAACGCTCTAATTAGATGCACAACTTACTTGTAATTGCAACAAGAATTACCTAGTATACATCTAAAATTATAATTCATAGTTTCAGGGTAACCAAACGCTTTTAATGTTAAATTCTCATTTTTTTATGTAGTGAATAAAGAATGTTGAAAAAACTTCATGAAAAATAGAAGAGTAAAAACAAAAGTATTTTATAATTGGAATCATGTAAAGTCGAGTATGCGTGCATAAGGTAAGCAAATTTTTAAAAAGTAGTGTAAAATCGTTATGCTCTAAATAACTAGTTGTTAAAATAAAATTAGAAAAAGAATTTTAAATTTAAACTAGCAATTAAAATAATTTATAGTACTTTTAGGCCATTGCAAAAATTTCATTCAACATTATTTTTAAATGTGAAAAAATGATCTTCTAATATAATATTCTAATTTTATAATGTAATTATCTTATACTTTTTTAAATGAAATATTCCTTGTAGATCCAAAATTAATCATTTGTTTATACATATATGATTATATCAGGCTTGAAAAATGAAGTTGATTTGAAATTTTTTCTCGTCTAAGACATAATTGAGGATAGAATCTTTTTAAAAATATAAAGTTAAATTTATTTGTTAAAATAATAATGTGTATTAAAAAATAATTATGTTACTAGACCAGAATTATGAAACGGTTGTTTAGTTTTTATACAAATTTAGCACGCAGGTACATTTTTGCAGAGGTCATTTAGAAACATAAAATATCCTGTTTGTAACAATTACTATTATCATAAAATATAATGCAGTGCTTATTTACATAGACAAGAAAAATTATGCATGTGAAATTATGGTTTTTTGTACATTATTTTATATGAAAATTTCTATTTTTTCGCTTATGTAATTTTCCCTATCCTCATGAACTCAAAAACCGCGTTTTTTAATTAAATAAGTAAAAAATGATAAAAGAATCATTTGACGTAGACTAAATCCGCGCGAAACATCTAGGTCACCCAGGTCTGGGTATCGTTCTTTTTTCTTTTTTACTGATTCGGGTTGCCGAAAAAATTGGATTTCCGTATTTTTTCACAGAAAAGTCGATATGATTTTGTGATATAACTGAATACTGTTGGTAAACTTATTCGACCCCAGAGCAAATTTTGAAACCACTTAATCTTTCCAGCTGCCATAGGTAGTTCTAAAACTACAATTTAAAAAAAATCAGTTTTATCCATGTGGACACCAGAGGTGCCCTTGGAATGAAAAAACTTTGGCATATTTGGATTTCAGAAAAAACTTTACATAGAAAACATGTATTTTGATCGTATCTTTAAAAAAGAAACAATTTTTTACCTTAAATTTTTTTGAAAATTGTCCAAAAAAATGATAAGAAAATTTCAAATTGTTTGCAAAAATCAGGCTTTGACTTTCTTGTGCCAAAAATTACAGGAATCTAGTTTCTTTGGGAAACCCATACACGAGTGACTTGGACGTTTTCGTGCGGAATCAGCTAATTCGAAAAATATTAATATTTCTTCAAATATATAATAAATGTACAAAATTACGACGTTAACATTAAATTTTAAGAACATAAACCGAAAACAAATAAAAGATAAAACTTTAAAATTCAAGTTCGGATAAAAATGAAATAATATTTTTTGCTAAAAAATTTTTGCTTATTATCAACATCTTTTCTATCTATTTTTTGACATCTTAAAGCGTCTATTCAAATTTTTCTTTCCAAGCAAAATAAACATTTACTATATGACCTGAACCTTCCTTCTTGTCTCAAAATTAAAAACTTTAAACTTTATTTGAATGTGAAGATAAATAAAATCAACTAAACTACAATTACAGTTACTTTTATTTATTAATTTTTCTAATACAAATCAACAATCAAACCGCCTTCCAAATTTCGTTATATGTGCAACCTGTTGGATTATATTTTATATTATATTTTATAAAATTTATTGTTGAGTAATTAATGTAATTTTAATCGATTTATTTAATTTCAGGTACGTTCCGCAAGTTCATTCAACTCTAAAATATTCAATTGTTAATTCAGGTAAGCATAAAAATTAATTGTAATATACCCCCCATCATCTCCCAATCAAAATTTAAACGAAAATTTGAATAAAAAATATAGGGGCGATGTAGTACCAGGTCATTGCTGTGACATGTAGGTTTAAAAATTTTATGCATGTGACACATGAGTGCACCATACAAGTGAAGTCATATGAAAATAAAAAATAAAAAGCCATTCGAAATACAATGAATTTCCGTCCAGATAATTATTCGTTATATATCGTCATCATCCAGATTCAGTTTAAACATCGATAGCGGTACATTCGGATACATCTTTTTACAAATATGATAACAAACGTGATGTTTGTTCCGCATTTAAAAAATTTTAATATTGTGAAAACGGTGATTTGATTAAAATGTCGTTACTTTCAAAATTGTGCAGAATTTTTTGTATGTGCGTAATAATCGAACGTGGTTCGTGGACTCCGGAAACGGTTCCGAAGAAACCTCCTCGCGTAAACCAAAATCACAAACGAATCTTAAATAAACGATTACAAGATAAAAAGTTTAAAGAACAAGATTTCAAGAGACCAGAATGGTTGAAACAATGGACTATTAGTAAAGGTTGGATGCATAATCGGACACACATGCTTCACATCGAACAAAAAGGGAAGGAAATCGAAATTATGCCAGAATCAGAATCAAGTTCGGTTTCAATCGAAAATATTGAAGATCTAATATCTGCTGCTAGTAGTACAGAAAATAAACCGCAAGATGAAGATCCAGATAGAATCGATATTATTCATGAAGAAAGTGGTGAAGATGTTTCTTTAATATTCAATGAAGTTTCAAAAAATTATAGAAACAATTTTCCAAATTTAACCTGTATAGTTGAACCATGTGAAATTTATAAAGAACATCTTCTAGCTAGAAAAAAATTTACCTTCCTCGGTTATTTTAAAGAAGTTTTTTCTAATAAACCCAATTTAGAAAATGTGAAGTATACAATAAATGAGATTTATACTTCAGCAGATTGTAAAGAACCAGAAGAAATAAAACAGAGAAACACTTTAGGACAAAATATTGCAATATTTAACACATTAAATTCAAAAACTAATTTACACGAAGAACCAATTTATGAATGTAGTGAAGATGGTGCAAGTTTATATAATAACCCTATTTATGCTCCAACCCCGATATATACAGCCTCTAATTTTATTCGTACTAACATTGATAATATCCAATCAAGCCACATATGGAAAATGCAAAATTTTAATTCATTCAAACACAAATTAAAAACTGAGAAGTATATCATTCGTCATATTAAAATTCGGATAATGTTATCATTGCGTTTAAGTAGATTTAGTAAAATTTATAAACGCGAAGTGAAATCCGGATATAAGCAATTATTCAGAAATAAACAGAAACAAAGTGTGAGTGTTGCAGAAAAAAATGATAATGATGAATTGAGGATTAATGTTTCTAGAATGCATGAAGAACAGAAGAGAATTGGGAACGGAATGATTTCTATGAAAATACAAAATATGAGGTCAGAGTGAGTGAATTTTTTAAACATATTCATAGATCTGAACAGAAATTATTTTTGTTAATTT
>JAODAH020043125.1:0-53485 GCA_027574865.2 Coproporus ventriculus | reverse complement strand
TATATACATTTTTCAGTTTGCGCGCTCTAACGGCGAAACGATACACCATGGCAAAAATGTTTTTATTTTCAATAAAATCAATAAAAAAACGATAATTATTTTAGAATTGATTTTATGTTTTGTAAAATATGAGCTCTGTTTTAACCTTCTATTTACCATTATTTAATTGAAAGCATTCCCAATCGATTAGCAACCTTATCTCATGTTGTTTGTTATTTACAGAGAGTAAATTTTAAACATGAAATGTGTGGAATACAGACACGAGATCAATTTTTTTATGATTGGCTTACCTCAAGCCACTTGGTGTATGTATATTCTTCAATTTTTCCATTACATGGTAATATATTCATCTAGTCCTTAGTTCTACTTCCCTTGAACTTTCTTGAAAGGGTATGCGTCATATAAAACTTCGAACCACAACCGAAATAAGAAAAGTTTCCTTATCAATATTTTACTTAGTAAATGAAACAGATTACGCCAACTTATTATTTCTTCCAAAAATTTCAAACATTCGGCGCACATGCTACCTAAATTACAATTTCATGTAAAATTTATTAAAACGGAAACTGTGCCAAGCAATTAAATACAGTAATTTAGTATTAATAAACATTTCACTTGTTTAGGTTAATATAACAAAGTGTATCTAATAAAATGTCTTCAAATATATTTAAATGTTAAAAACTTCAAATATTTGCAATTTATTTTGTTTTAAAACAGGGGTAACTTTTAAATCAATAATTTTTGCCGTGGAAAGCGAAACACCTGAATTTTTTAAGTTAGGAAACATTACCTTAGAGGAAACATTTCTAGATATGAAGCAATATTTTTCAATCAAGCAAAATTCTCAATGCGAGTAAAAACAAACAATTGAAATGAAATTGAAAGGTTACAAAAAATTTAGTAGGCAATCAGAAAATGTGAAAGATATTGAATAATTTATATGTTATATAAAAGAACGAAATTCCCAAAGTTTGTGAATGATTATAAAGTAACAAAAAATGGCACTTCTGTTCATAAACAATTCAATATATTAAAAAAAGTGAAAGGAATAGTTATTTACATTCGCGTGCGGTAACTGACATTTTACAGCGCGAAATAACTTGATTGAGTGCTATAAAATGGTTAACGCACAAGATTTGTATTAAACATTTTGACTTTCAAAAATCAATATATTTTTCATAATGTCATAAAAAGGTGAATTGTATGTTTTAAATTGAACAATTGCAATATCTATGCACAAAATACGTCAATGCCACTCATACCATGCTCTCAATATCGGAAATTGCAGTGACTTTTATATATTTGGCGTACAAGATGGCGCCAATCAATTTAAACTAACAAATATTTAAAAGTGTTGTCATCTTTTACCATTTAATCCGGGAGAAAAAATAAATATAGATGGCGTTGTTAATATCTCGCATATAGTGTTTTATAGTTTATCCGTCAGAGTGTACACGTCTGTTCGGTGGATAGTTTTTGGTCAAACAGAGAATTTCTTTTATATCAATCGAACTTATTAAATTCCAATCATTTAAAAAATCAAGATGATAAAATATAATTTCCATTTTCCTATTTATTTAATTATTCGGCCGAAGAAAATACCGATGCACACTCTAGCGGATATACATAACAACACACTATATGCGAGATACCACCAGAGGTGTCATGTTCTGTCGGATTATAAAAGAGTTGTGTATATGGTGATTCTATAGATAAATTTTCATTGTATAAAAAGATTTTTATTTATAAACGTATATAAATAGTAAACAATTTGACATTTACACTCAAGAAGGCCAAAAATATATTTGCACATTCACACCGGTAATACAAAATGCACAATAATAAAATGCAAAACTGGTCAACAACTGCAAATTACCTTTCTGCATAGGAATTAAATAAAAAAGGCAATAAATTTTACCACATTTACTAACAAGAGAAGTAAAAATTTCCAACATTGCATCAATGTTGAAGTTAGACACATGTACTACAAAACTGTGCTGTAATACTTTGGGATGCTTTTTTGTTGTGTCGTAGTTATATCATGTCTTACATGATAGTGCACAACATTGTGTCTGATATGTGGACCATCTTAGAAGATATATTTGGAGTGGAGATTTTAAAATAGTGGAAAGGTTGACAGAGGAACGTAAAATTTTACATTAATTCATCAAAGATAGAATATACTACGAAACTTTTCCAACATGCCCGAAATGGTAATAGGTATCTATTTATCTATCTATTGCATAATTTAAAATGCGCAAAATATTTGCAGCCACAAAGTACTGGTACCATAGTTGGAATTACAGGCAGCATAATGAAGCCACAATGTTTATTAGAAATTATTTTAAAATACACATGACTGAAATTATGAAATCTTTGGTATCGAGGATCATTTAATATATGTTTGTATGTATGTATTACCAATAATATAGATGTGAAAAGAATGAAAAAAGAACAAAAAATATTAACCGTAAAAATTAGAAAAGTAATATAATTTCTTCAAAATAAAACAGCAAGTAGAAAAAATGCAGCCGAAGACAAATTATTTGGACAAAAAATCTCAGTTAATACTCCGAATTGGTATCCGTTGAGGGTAATATAAGAACAACCAATTGTTGACTATGTAACCTCCATTATAAAAAGATATATTAGGAACTGTCCTGTCATATAGAAGAAATCTATCAGTGACATTATAAATACTTATAGGTTGGCAAGACTAATGCACGCTAGAGGCATGTCAAACTGACTAACATAACAAGAATGGTATAACACAATGTGCTCTTGGTTGGTGTAAATAACACAGAACCAGGAAAAAGAATAACAAAAAGAAATAGTAAACTAGGAGGATTTTTGGATACGATTGCTATTTTTTACTTTTACCACGAATAGTTCAGATACTAACTGAAGTAGTAATAATTGAAAAAGAACCCATAGAAAATATTAAGCTGCTTAATATGAAATGTTTTGCAAAAATAATTATCCCTTTCGTTTATACTACTTAATAATCAAAACTCTTTGAAAATAACGATAATTCAAAAATGTTACATACAATAGAAATGTATTTGTTATGTTCCACAAATTGTTTATTTAAATTCCCGGAAGAGTTTCGCTGCAAAAGGAATAGGATATAATATGGAATGATGTAATATTCAATTCGTCAAGGGTAATTTAATTTTTAAGAATAGTGCAAATGAAAAAGATAAGAAACTAATTCAAACGTTAGTAACAGCCGGTGAAAGCATTTAAAACTGTACATTTCCTTCCGATTCCGCTATTAACGCTATAATGCGGGACTTTTCGCGTTCATATCTTCAATCAGGTTGGACCCGATTTACTTTAAAACTTGAGAACAAATATTTTTATGTTTTAAATTAGATCTAAGAGTTACCAAGAACGAAGAATTAATAAATTGTAATCGCATAATTACCAAATGAAAACTGTAATGTAAACACTTAGAGCAGCTGTAAGAAGTTTAATTGTACCATGCTCTAGTTTGCCCATAAAGAATCATAATGGATCATGCTACTCTTAGATTTTTACAAAAACAAAATATCAAAACTGTATTTCTCATCAAGATAGTGGTTAGAACTGTATAGTACATCTTTAGATCGTGCAGTTTATACATAAAGCAATTATTAATTTATTATTTTATAGAAAATATATAAGTGAAGTCCATGATCGGCTTACCATGCGCAATGAAAATGAATTTACCTGCAACAAAAAGAACAAGATTAAAATAATTTAATAGAAACCTTAATGTAATCTTATTCGGGCGCATCCGAGTTCCACCACCGTTTACCTGATAGTTGTAATCCTATAGTCGAATTTCATCACCAACGATGACCATAGGGATTAGCGTCTTAGGTAACTGAATTTGGGAAATGTGTAATTAAACTGTTTACTCAAGAGAAAACAGAAAAACATTTACATGAATATATTAATAAAATGGTACAGTTACAATACAAGTATATACTAGGCAAATGGCAAATGTAAAGTTTCCGATTGAAAATTTTGTATAACATTTATAAATTGAAAAATATTCGGGTGACTAGAATAAAAATGTACATTAAATCTAGAATGAAATGATTCACATAAATTGGTTGTTTTGTACATATGTACAATCATCAGTACATGCCAATACTTTAGGAAAAACCGTACTGCCAACGAACTTTTCCACATTTAGCAATGTGAGCTTAGTAAAATTTCAATTTTTTTACTAGAAGAAGTTTCTTCCCTTTTTTCATTATAAATGAAATGTGATTCAATTGTGATTTAGATGGTGAAACTACTAATAATAAAAATAAAATTGTGTGATTTCTATTGATTACACCTGCTTTAATGCCAACTGTACGTATAGGTAAGCCTTGTTAGGATTAGTGCGGTACATAAGTCGGGTGGAGGAATTCGGCTGTGGAATTATCTGCCTCCCTTGTGGGATTAGCACAGGTAAAATGGTGCAACTCGGTACTCCCGTCTTATTCATTACAAGGTACGGTTATAGGTCACATATAACATACATCTAACTATAGGGAAGTATGTAAGTACACAGCAGAAACTGTTCTGACTTAATTTCGTTGTTAATGGTGTTTTAAAAAATAAAGTTACTGAGGGTACTATTTATAACTGAATAATTCATTTTATTGTAGATTATTCGTTAATTTTCAATGTTATTGGAACAAAATTAACTGTTATAACTATGTACAATATATTAAGTTAAAAAAATCTGAAGTGTCTCCAATTCTACTTTCTGACTGGAATAGTTAATGTAATACCAGTGTATTGCAGCGGAGTGTACGATAACTAATAATCTTCACGATAAACTACATGACGTCATAACTATTAAAACGGTTAATTAAAAGTATACCCTGTGTCATAAAAATGACCTAAATGGCCCAATTTCGAGTAAAACCAATAAGTTACACAAACACATATCGTTGGATTTGCCTTACACAAACCAAGATACGACTCATAAAGTGATAACAACTGTACATATCGGCCAAATAAGAATAAATGACTTTGAAAGACATCAGCTAAGTATTCAGAACAGCTTTTCAATTAATAAATGACCCCGCACCATTTATATGGAAAATGGCTTTCGGTCAAATTGGCTGAAAAATGGGGAAAATATTCTTGTGAGCTAACTGATTGAAAGTCGTAATTGGTATAAAGAAGTTCGATTTTTATATCTGGCAGAAGAACTCAACAAACATAAAAAACATCACAGCCGTGAAGTAAAAACACTGTACGGTAGCAAAAGAATGCAGTGGACCCTCAAATCGCCAGTCTAGTAGTACTGCAAATTACACATGTACAAATGACCCCAATAACTGTTGTCACATATGTGCAATATATGATATAAGCAAAAAAAGTTTCTGTAACTGTTTCTCCTTAGTCCACTAGACTGCTGATTTGGGGTCAAGTGCACTCTCTTGCACTCAAAGATGTTATTGTTTGGTTGTGATGCTTTTTTATGGTTGTTGAGTTCTTATGCCACACATTGTATTCACCAGTCCATCGTCTGTCAAGGTACGGGCTGGTAATTTAAAATGGATAGGTATAACCTCGGCAATTTTTCCTACCTCAGTTACCTGAGGCCCAACAGAAAATAACAATAAAAATTAAATAAATAATAAAATTGCATAGAATTATGAAGAAAATTATACCAAAACAGTAAAATTACATACAAAAATAATGAAAATAAAATTTTTGGCTTTTATAAATAACTGAGGCCAGTATGATAAAAACTAATATCAAATTCTTATTCACCGTCAAACTTTACATAAAAATACCCTCTAGGGTCCGAAACTTTTTTATTTTTGTGGACCTGTATTATTCTTTAACAAAAAAGAATACTTTGTAATAAATTACATCTGAACATTTGGCCCAATTTATCCTCAAACAACATATTTCCCATAGTTTACTCACCAATAAAAATAAACATTTAAGTGCAGGGTGTGTATCAATTGATGTTGAAACTACATGTTCCCAATTTGAGCGGAAATTTGCTCCCAAAACAATAAATAACCATTTTGCATTATATTATTCATTTGGTACATATTAATATTCATTTCGAACATATATTATGCAGCAACATGTATATTTTACGATAAACTAAAAAAAGAAAACGTTAAATGCGCGAATGCACTTACATGCATTGTTTTAATACAAACAAAAAATAATAATCATTCATGATGATTACATTCAAACACATTGCATTTCACTTTTTGTTTCGTAATACAAAACTTTCCAATGCTACATTTTTTCTTTCAAAATACAAAAAGGTCTGTTTCATCTGAAGATAATTTACCATATGGTGGATATCAAATTTAAATATTGATATTTTCTTTTATATATCTCAGGGCGGAAGTTGCACTTGGAGTTTCTACAAGTTATCTTGGTTATACCGGAATATCTTATTACGAAATGTTATCATGAAACACCCGTGCGCAATTTCACCTAATTCCAGAATTAAAAATTTCTCATTCCTGATTTAATTATGGAGTACGGTTATTTTCGCACTGCCATACCAACACCATTATTGAATTTAAACGTAATGCTACTGAAATTAGTTTTGGTACGTTATTCTTCAATTAGAGATGATTCAACACAATCTCTGGCGTCCCCAATTATAACCAAAAGACTAAAAGTAATTACAATAACATTTATTTTAATAAAATGTCATCTAAAAGGCTAAAAAACAAGAAAAAGTATTTAAAAATTAAATAATATAGAAAGTACAAATAATCAATATTTAAAACATAAAATTTCAAAAATTCCATTGCATTAGAAGGTTTGTTGGTTTGTCTAGAACGAATGTTAGTACAAAAACTTGTTGGAATAGAAAAAGTTCTCTTGGAATTGCTTGGTGCTGGTTTGATTGTTTAGAAGTGAGAGATGTAATTTTTCCAAATATTTTATTTTAATTTTTGTATTGGAAAATAAAAATTCTTTTTTAGGGAAAGCAAATCCTATCTTCAGTATTATTTTCGACTGTAAGTTGTTCATCGCCAGTTTTAACTTTTTTCCCCAAGGGGCCGTCTTCTTTTCGGATACGGATACACTCCAACCTATACAGTCTTACTTCATATTTTCGCTAGATGCCAGATCTAGTATCTGCATCTGTTTTAGAACTATCAGTGTACCAGATCAGACTTTGTTTTTGGATACCCTCTCTAAAGATTTTCCATTTATTACGATCTGGAATAGTCATCTCAAAGAGTCCTTTTTCAAGACATCTGGCTACTACATGATCTGACCTCATTTGCATTAGGCACTCTTCTATCAGCCAAACGTCCTGCCTGCGGCGTGGCAGCTTTCGTGCTGATCGGTGATATATGCAGCTGTGGAGTGCTACTCTTACCTCACTCACTATGAAAATATGCAGTTATGCTGATATAGAAAAGCTTTGCAGCTTGGCTAGTCTTTGTATGGTGGTGTTTCGTGTGATTCTTGGCCATGACCCCAAGGCAGCGTACGTGATTGGTGGTCTGACCACTCTGGTATTAAGCCAATATACCTAGTCTGGGCGCCCATTTTCTATAATACATTCGCAACGGTAATTTCCGATTTGCATATGATTTTTGGGATATGTTGGTTTCAAGTTAGTCGGGAGTCAAAAATTACTCCCGGATACTTTCTCATTCGGCATTTTCAATTTACTACCATTCAGAAAGAGAAGTTCTAAGCTCTTCTTTAATGAAATTTAAAAACTTCGAATTCGTTCAAAAATACTGTTTAAAGTTTGAAATTTGGTATAAGGCAATTTTCTCATATATTCTGTGACCTATTTTATACCTATGCTTTTGTGATAAAATTGTAATGCAATTCTTTGCATAGAATCAGCATTCAAATTTTGTTATTAGGTTTTACAATTATTGTTTATTTAAATTAATTTAAATAAAATATTGTTTTTCATCAAGTGATTAATAATCTTGATATTATATTACTGAACGCAGCCTATAGATGTAGGTCATTGTCTCACAGTAAGTTAGTTTTTATAAACGAAAATAGGTGGCGCTAATCTGGATAAAGTCAATTTCAATTGTGAATTAATGTTAAATAATAATAGAAATTTGTAAAACTTTATCAAACTATTAAAGTTTTAATTTACGTATTTTATTAACATATATAAAAATTATAGAATAATCTTAAATAACATTATTAAATGTAAAAAATATATATACTATTTAACTTTTCATCATCTTATTGAACACCTAGAGAGAAAAATAGTATATACTATTCGAAGGAGAAATTTTTCTTTACTTCGCCAAATTTGCTTGGTCTCGGCTGGCGCCTCGGTCGCAAACCTTCCAGTCCAACGAATAATAAGCAATTTCTCCTTCCAATAACATAATCTAGTATTATTATATATATAAATTTTCCCTAGAAAATTATTTGGTCCAATTCTGAAATCCAATTTTATTTTAATACTAGTTTATAAATAAATTCATTTCATTATTTCCTCTGTTAAAATATAAAGTAAAAAATATTTACATTAGATTTACGTGAAGCTACGACGTTTACAAAAAAATAATTATGTAATTAAAATCTCAATTGATAAGTGTTTAATTAGGTAGTCACATGCTGAGTGTTTACAAGTGGAGACAGACATTTGAATATCATTGCAGCAGACTAAACGTTTTAATTTCTCTGTAATAGATATCGTCCAACAAATAGCATTGATGAGGTAATGAAAAACGTCAGTAGTTACTCAGTAGATAAAATATTATAATGTTACAAGTCAGTTAATCATAAAAATAAATATTGAGTGATTCATTACTTATAAACGAAATATTTGTTTACAAACCTGATTCCGACACCAAAAAAATAAAGGATCTTATCTTCCATCTCATATTACAAAAGTGAAGCATATTTGATTATTCAGGTAATTTAATAGTTTTTTATATACTATGACACTAAAATGGCATTATTACGAGTATTGAGTTTATTCTCCGAGGCGAAGGTCGAGGCGAATAACCATGCGAGTAATAAAGAATCATTTTATTGCCGAGGTATATATTATATTTTTCCTGAAAGAGTTTAATATTAATTTTAAAGATATTTAAAAATCCTGAAATTAGGTTAATTTGAAGTTATGCAACCAACAATACAGTTAGACTCGGATAGAGATGGTGTATATTTTTCTTTATAAAAATGTTAAACTATTAATTTAAAACGTAAAATTTATATAGAACATTGAATAAATATTGTGCACTTGTCTCCCCTTCTTCAAACACAAATATCTGACAAACCACATTTGTTTCTTTAATGTTTTTATACATTGCAGTTATGCAACTAACTATACACAAAAGAGTCCGTAACATCACATTATACGGACTGATTTGGGTTATTTTACGCACGTATTTTCTTATTTTACGGACTATTAAAAAGAAGTAAATAATTATTATGCCATTTTAAGTTTTTAATATAAATTTAATATATCGGGGATATAAAAATTTGCGCAAACTTTAACCCACAGAATCGTTTTCAACGCAGTAAAATACAGAAAGATCAACTATAAAATTTTAGTTATTTTGTACGTTGTTGTGTATGTGCACAAAAGCGCAAAAAAACACCAAAAAAATGAAGAAAAACCTGAATTATTGTCATTTTTTGCCCGAAATCGATGAAACATCTCAGAAACCCGAATTTTACATGTCACTATATGGCTATCTTCAGTGAAAATTGAGAAAGGTGTTTTTGAGCTTAGGAAATTTTATCTTAGCGATAAAAAGCGTTTTTTTTATTTTCAGGAAATTAAAAGGGTTTTGCAGAAAACTCTTTCCACTCGTAATTAGCTTGAAAAATGCTCGAATTTCCGGTGTATTTTGTTTTTTCTCCAGTGTTTATTTTCTGCTCTTGGTGCTATATAAATTTTTCTAAACTTTACAAATGGTTTTTCAGAATTTCCCGAAAACAGAAAACTCCAGAAATTACTCGAAAATACCGTTGAACAGCTCAAAAATTTCTGGAAATTCCCGCCTTTTCAGTTTTTTGATACCTTGATTTTGCGAAGCTGAATACTTACAATTAAACTTGAACAACAAAATTATAAATTAATTTTGAATTTTAAAACCGAAGTAAAAGAAAAGAACGTTCTATTCATTTAACAAAAATACAAATAAAATTTTCAACGTTTCTTAATATTTCGTTATTATATTAAGATATCTATTGTTAGAAAAATTAGAACATTAAACTTTTAAGAAGATGTTTTTGAAAAGGCAGAAGGGTTTTCTTCGCAATAAAAATATTATTACTTAAAAGTGAAGAAATAAAACAGTGGGGTGTTGCGATTACTGCTCTCATACCAATTTTAAAATATTTTTGCAATTTTAAAGAAAATTCAAAAAACGAAGAATTATAAAAACTTCATAGATACCTTTCTAAGTAGACTCATATGGCGCGCTTCCATACTCATTTAGATAAAAAATTTTGAGCTATTAAACCAAATTGTGTTTGAAGTATGCAAAATACGTGTATAGTTGATTATAAAATAAAACCCTATACATATATACAAATAGCTCGAAATTCCCGTGCTTTTTTGATACCTTGATTTTGAAAAGCTAAGATAACCTTTGGTTCACGATACATTTTATCTATTCATTGTTAAATGCAATAATTATTATTGCAATCCCTATCAATTCCATGTCCATTGTTCAAACAATGTAATTGTAAAGAACGATTCAAAACATCTAAAATACATTGCAAACACATAGTTTCTTTATTAACAATTGAGGTAATCCCTGGCAACAGCCTTGAAGAGATGCAGACACACTGATACAAATTTCTAATTGTCGCTTTTCCTAGTAGGTGTTCGATTAGGTACCGTAGTAACTGGACGAGGAAACGAATCCCCTGACTCTCATATAGTTTTTATTTGATATTCTTGTTGTTACTTGTTGAACGTTTAGGTTGTTAAAATAAAACTGTTACCCCTTGTAAAAAATTCTTGTACCCGCTGTGGGAAGTTAATACTTAACATTTGACATTTATATTTCATATACGAATTTTTTAAATCCGTGAAAAGAATGATTAAACAATAAACAAAAAATCCATCTTGAAGAGGAAAATTGGAATGGAAGGGCCCCAGGAGACTGAATCGCTACTGAATATCTGGATTCTATTTAAATCGCATTCGTGAATAGGATTCCGTAATCGCAGAAATGTTTCGGCGAGGTTACGAAAGAATCTCGCCTCGGTCTCATTCTCGATTATGAGATCCGAGGTGATAATCGAAATTCTAGTCTTCGTTATAAGCCGAAGCGAGGCCGAGGTACAACATCTCAAAAAGCCCGTCTCGGGCGAGGCATCTAGTTTAGTTAAAACTTAATCATGTTTATTTTCGTTATTTATCTAAAATAATTCGATAAAAACAATAGTCATAATAATATTAAAAGTAATCAAAACACTCAAAATAATCATAATTAATGAGCATATCGTATTATTTATTTAAAAATTAAACCCGAGAACAAGTTGCCTGGAAAACAAGACAAATTCGAGACTTTTCATAACCTCACCTAGCATCGCACCCCATAAAACACTAAATCACAGTAATCTGTCCACAATCATTCGAAATCTTGAATGTCGACCACGGTTGTTTCTTACAAACAGACTCGGGTCTTTGCTCACATTGGATGAATACCCTTGTAAACATGAATGTACTAGTATTGCAATTTTGAGAAAAAAAAGACTTCTGTGGGTTCTGCAGTCTACAGTTCAAATAGTCCGCTGGTTATAATTTTGCGATTTTAAAGTTGGTGTACCGCAAAGATAGAGAGACTAATTGCGTATCTTAACAAGGGCTGAAAAATGCTTATCAACAAAAAGAGAGAAATAGAGCTTATGGAAAATAATGTTTATATACGAATAAGAATTAACAGTAGTTGATAAATTACGCGATGTGAAGGTGTATACAGGAATTCAAATGCATGACCAAACTCATTTTTGTTATTCACCTCCTTTTGATTGTGTGTTTGTAAGAAATAATTTTAAAATATTCTTTTCGGTCAAAAATGTAAGTCAATAAATCAAGAAAATTATATGCATTCGAAGCAGAGTTAAAATGCGCGTCTATATTGAGCACGTTTCTCGCTTTGATGGACCGACACCCGATAGCTCGGGTCGCGGCAGCGCATGAGGAAATCCGAGGCATGTAGCTCTGTTCGCTGCACCGTCCTCATTAGCTAAGCCGAGGCTGCCTCATGCTGCCTCGGCTTGCCTATGCATCTAATGTGTAACCGCCATAATAAAAGGAGTAGACTTACATTTTTGACCGAAAAGAATTTTTTTTAATTATATCTTACAAACATACAATCAAAAGGAGGTGAGTAACAAAAATGAGATTGCATCTAAAGTGTAACCAGCTTTGTAGGAACTCTATCCATTTAAAAGTGTCTCGAATCAAGATAAAACTAATAACAGATATAAAAAATGTGCGAATACAAAATAAGTAGCTTAAATCAATCTTACTTTTAATATATTGCATACTAAGTATTATTCTAATTTTAATTTATTAGTTATTTTGTTTTGTTTTGGTAATTTTTATTTTTTATTTGGCACACACCTCAAATGGCGTTATTTTTATATTTTAATTGATAAGCATACCTTGTGTTCAAAAAACGGACACAAGCTTGTAACAGCTTTAATAATGATTTAACATCCAACAAAATATACTATTTTAGTTTATCACATTTTTAATTTTGATAAACTAAAATATAACTTTTTATTTTTTAATTCATCATATGCAAGTTATAATGTCATTGATATTTTTATCAAATTCATGATGTTTTTTGATATTTTTGATGGCAAATTAATATTGCCAATCAGAATTTCATTTAGAAAAAATTACACTCATTCTCTATTATCAAAAATATTTTAATTGTTTCGCTTCTCTGCATTTTTTAATTAAAAACCTAATCGAAAGGTAATGAAAAGCGAGCTTGCACGTAAATGAGTAATTTATTGTTTAAATTAATTTGAAATTGTTGTAGGCGTAATAATTTTAAATTTTATTTGGTGGTAGAGTTAGTTTGTTACAGTCGGGTAATAGAAGATAGCAGGAGATAGGAAATTGGCAATTAATTGCTAAATTAAATTTGCTCTAATCGGGATTTGGTAATCATGATCGTAATGTAAGCAGATGGAATATGACATTAGATAATCTTTATTACCTGTACTGACCAAACTCTATTATCTGACGTTTCCTCGCAGTCAGAAAGAACAAAAGAACAATACACTAAATCGTCCATACAATCGCATTTTAGTGCCGATTTTGTGTTATTTTAGGGACGATTTATCTTATTTTACGAATGATATCAGAATGAATATTTATTATTTTTGGATCATTTAACCCCATATTTCCTGATGCTTTAATTTACCAGAAACGAACCATTATTTTGTCATGAAATACAGGACAATAATACTCGATGAAATTAAATCTGTTTAAATTATATAAAATTTAATTAAAATTAATAATGTTTTCGTTGTTTAAATCCATTTTTGTAAATTGTTAAATTGTATTTTTATTTATTTAACGGATTTTTAAAATTAAATTTAATGTAAGTATTAAACGTCACCATCGAAGATAATCAACAATACCAATACAAATTCACATTCGATACAAGTCGTAGGAAGTGATTGTTTTAATTAAGCCAATGTTTTTAAAAATTTCTGAAATGAGTTTTGTATGATTTTTTTTTGTAGCGAGCAAGAATATTCAATTAAACTATTTACTTACAAATATTACATAGTATAATTGTGAAACCTATAGATAGCTCAGTAGAACAATATATTGGGTCTGGAAAAAAGTTTGTGGCCTTTTTTTAGTAAAATTCAACTGGTTTTCTTATAGTGTGAAAATGAATTTATTTAAACGAAATATTATTATCAACAATGTTTTGCCGTTTTTCGGGTAGAACCATGATGCCATCAATGAAGAACTTCTGTGGTTTCTGGTTGAAAAACTGAATCAAGTGGTTTCCACAGGCTTCTTTTCAAACCAGCTTCATTCCATTGAGAGAGTTCTGTAGAGATCAGAACCAGCGATATTCAGAAGGTGCTATGCTTGGACTATAGAGTAGATGCATCAAAACTTCCCAAACAAGCTCTCGCAATTTTTGACGGGTCATGAAAGAAGTGTGTGGTTGGGCGTTGTCATGATAGAAGACAACACTTTTCCTATTATTCAGTTTGGGCCATTTTCTTTCAATTGCCTGGCGTAATTTTACTAGTTGTCCACAATAGAGTTGCAAATCAATCGTCTGACCAACTGGAAGTATCTCATTGTGGACGCTTCCCTTTCAGTCGAACCTCATACACAGTATCACCTTTTTTGGCGTTAATCCTGGCTCACCATACCCTGCCAACGATTTTTGACGCTTCCGATTGTCGTACGTGACCCATTTTTCATCACCGTTTATGAGACGTTTCAGAAATGGCACGAGTTCATTGGGTTTCAGCAGCGCATCGCAGATGTTAATTCGGTCTATGTTTTTCGCACTCAACTCATGAGGAACCCATACATCGAGCTTCTTTTTGAAACCAGCTTTGGTTCAAAACAGTTTTTGTGCTCAATGCCTAGCTCCGTGTCAATATCGACACTGCTGATATGCTTAGCTTGCTAAACTTTTTCCAGAATTTCATCTTTTTTTTCAGTGAACGAACCATTTCCGTGCAGTAGATTTTGATAAAGTACCTTCACCATACTCAGCACAAATTTTCTCACAAGCATGTTCAGCGTTCCTCCCCCTGTCGTAATTTTATTGCAAAACATAGAGCAATTTTTCATTACTTTTCTCAATTATCAAACGCAATCAACTTACCAACCACAGCATTAATTTCGATGTTTATGCATTCAAACTAACGTATTGTATTGTATACTTATTTGCACCACCGTCAGATGATAATCAAACCGATTGGTCGAAACTAGTTACGGTTATTAATAAATATATTAGTGATAATACATAGTAAATAAGTTGTTTTATTATTTTATAACTATCACATAGTGAAGGCTACCACCATCGAATTTTTCAAACTAACGCTCGAAGTGTCAATTTTCCAACGAGCGTTTAATGCTGTCGCTGCGATCTGTGTTTTCTGAGTTATTTGTAATTGACGCCATTTATCAAGAAAAACGCCGCGAACTTTTTCCCAGGCCCAATAATTTCTAATATCCCTTTAAAAAATTAATATTTTCTTATAGAAATCACGGAAAATAATATGTTTGTAGCTGAGCTTTCACTTACAAAAATATTTTTACTGCAATAGGCAGAAATAAGGCACTTAGCAAAAAATACTTGTTCGGAAAAGTGATTTTCCCAATTGTTAGGAGCATGTTACTTTTTTTATTATTCATTTCTTAGACTGCGAGTAAAAAAAATAATTTCACAAATTTGTTCAAAATCTAAAGTTTCAAAAGTGACTGGTTAAAAACTAAACAAAATTATTAAAATAGATACAATATGAATATCAATTAAATTTGGATTTCTGCGCAAAGAAAAATATATAAACTTAATATAAATTATAATTAGACTTTTATCAAATTTCTTTTAATTCTGAATATTAATCATTCGTTTTATTGTAACATCTTTCCTCCAAACATCCAAAATGAAAATAAAATGATCTATAATGAAATGTAATATCATTTGAGTAAGATAAACTTTGCAAACGGCAATTAACAAAACTGTTTCACAAACCCGAAAGTTGGCCAAATCATTGAAATACTTGCACTAAATTTAATTTGCATCCATGTTTTCACCCCAAACATTACACTTTACAAAAGGAATGCATGTTACCACATTACCACATTATTCAAATATAAAATGAAAGGAGCTCTCACATTTCATCATTCAATCCGCCTTAAAAGGACTAATTTAATTTACTAATTGACCCAATTGAATAGAATACAAAGTACCCGCGATGTTGATTGTATGTTGTGCGCTTTTTTTTGTGAAAATCGATTCGTTAATGTAAATTATTTGCATACGATAATTGCTATTTAATGTTTCAATTCAAGCAATGCCAGATACTACGACATTGATAATGCCATAGATTTGTCAAGGCAAAAAATTAAATACTAGAAGAATGTACGCGTTATATCACAAAAATAAATGTAGTCAATGTCCTCCAGTTGTGGGGTCACAAAAAAAATACTAAAATGGAATTCTTTGTGTGAGGTTGAAAGCAGAAACTCTGCACATGGTGATAAAATGTGATAGCAACTTTTAAATCTAATTATAGTGCACGCCATCGGTCGATGCATGCATTACAATATAAAATTATTATATTAATGTAATTATTGCGCACTTTATTCTAATCATCGTGTCTTTAAAATGATTATATATTGTGCAGTTATGAGTTTTGCATGACTTCCTCAATATATCGACAAGGATCGTATCACACCTTTTAAAACAATTTAAATTAAAAATTTTATAAATAAAACTTTAAAATACTTAAAGAAAAATACATATTTACAAATTTTAGATAATAAGCACCTTTTTAGTTTTTTTCTGTTTCGACACATTCAAAATGAAACAGTTTTTAATAAATCTGCTCTAACAAGAAATCCGATTTTTTCGCAAAATGTCAAAAAGAAATTTTTACGTATGGGCCATTCTCGTTTTATTTATATTTTTGTCTTCATTATTTCTTAGTAAATTAAAGAATACCTAAAGTCCAGAAGCACATTATATACAAATTGTAACTTATTATAAATTATTATACTTAAAAGTAATTAAAATAAATTCTAATAAGGTTGAAACTCCATAACCGCGGCCCTGAGGAAGCGGGGACTGGAGGAGTCCAACTGCAGGCGGATAGACTGCACGCTAAGACAAACGATAGCATTCACGACGTTTGAGGATCAGACTCTAGCATCCAGGGTGGCTAGCGGGTGTCTTCAGGGAGGAGTTCTCTCACCCCTGCTGTGGAACCTGGTCATGCTGGAGAAGCTCAGCAATGAAGGCTTCTCTTTCCTAAGATACGCAGATGACCTAGTCATCCTCGCTGAGTCAAAATTTAATAACACAATCCGGAAGCGCTTGCAACGTGCAATGACCGTGGTGAACAGATGGTGTGATGGGGAACGACTGAAGATGTCATCCCGTAAGACCACCATAATAAGCTTTACAAGCAAAAGGAAACTTGAGGGCTTAGAACCTCTCTTTCTGAATATTAGTAAATTGTAAATGTCGGGGGAGATAAAGTACCTGCGAGTAACAATTGACTCCCGACTAAACTAGAAACAACATATTTCAAAAACCATACGCAAATCGGAAATCACCCTTGCGGAAAATAGACAAATGTATGATAGATAATGGGGACTCAGACCAGGAATGATGTACTGGCTCTATACCAGAGTGGTCAGACCTACAATTACGTATGCTGCCTTGGTGTGGTGGTCATAGGTCACAAGAAATAGTACAGTACAGAAACTAGCCAAATTTCAAAGATTTACCTGTCTCAGCATAACTGGGACAATGAGAACAACGCTCACTGCTGCTATGAAGACGCTACTGTACCTCACACCAGTACATATTTACATAGCGGGAGAGGCAAAAGTAGCCCTCCACAGGCTGCAGATATCACCGATCAGCTTGAAAGCTGATGCGCCGCTCACCAGACGTCTAGCAGACATAAGAATGACTATCATGCAAAGAGGTCAGATCATATAGTAGCCAAAGGTCTTGAAAAAGGACTCTTTCTAGTGTCTATTCCAGACCGTAATGAAAGAGGGTATCCTCAAACAAATTCTGTTCTGGTACGCAGATGGTTCTAAATCAGATGTAGGTACTGGATCGGGCATTTTCAGGGAATATATGAAGATAGGTCATGCTTAAGCACTGGGCAAACTTGCATCAATTTTTCAAGCTGAAATTTTCGAAATCACACAATGTGTAAGAACCACCAAAGAGACGACCTGAAGGCACAGGCAGATCTATATTATGTCCGACAGCCAGGCGACTCTGAAGGTTCTGCAGAGTCAGAAGACATCATCCAAACTGGTATTGGAATGTATTGAGACACTCCATAACCTGGCTAGACAGAACAAGGTCACACTTGCCTGAACTCCAGGTCACTCTGGCATTGAGGACAACGTAAAAGCTGATGAGCTAGCAAGGCAGGGGCCTCTATGCCATTCATAAGACCAGAACCTGCCTTGGGTATCACGAAGAAATCGTGTCGTCTAGCAGACAGAGATTGGATCGATAATAAACACAAGGAATACTAGCTAAACAGACCAGGCCTGAACAACAGCAAGGCCACCATAAGGGGACCTGACTCCAATAGTGCTGCAAAACTACTGACATTAAGTAGGACGAAGCTGAAAATAACTATAGGACTCCTGACAGGCCACATGACTGTTAGGGAGCATCTGAAGAAAATTGGTCTGTACAACGGCGACACCAGCTGTCGACTGTATGGTATATCACCAGAATCCGCATATACTTTGCAGTTGTGATGCGCTGGATGGTAGAAGACAGCTCATATTTGGAACAGTTAAAATGGTACCAAATGATTTCTATACTTACGCATCCTTTGAGACACCTGCATCTCATGGTGCAGGGGGTTATATCAAGGTTAACTGCGTAAGCACAACTACAATCAGTTTAATTTGAATATCTCAATACGACGACAATCGTCTACCGCCCCTTATCTAAAATATTCACTACTTGTACATAAACTGTCAAATTATTACAAATAACAAATAAAACTTGACGTTTTAAAGATAAAATAGAAGTTTATCATTTTTCTAGACTATTTAATATTTAAAAATAGAAAAATTAAAAGAATTGTGGAATTCCCATAACCGTGTTTTACAATGAATAGTTATTTCATCATGAGGCCTTTAGGAATTGTAAGTCGAGGCGAGAGCCGAAATTGGAGGTATTATAAGTCAAAGGGCCTTAATAGGTTAATGACGGTTCAAAAACTAATTCTTATTTTATTGTTGTTACAATTCCGATTAATAATAAACAAAAAAAAGACCGTGAATTGTCTAAAAAATAATGCGTCTTGCGTTTGTTTACAAATTTTGACAGTTCTAAATCCATGATATTTGGTATGCCAAAATAGTTGGTAACTTTTTACGGAACTAGTACTGTAATCATAGCGTATCTAGACGATTTTCAATACCACATAAGCACTGATTCTTGAAATTATTTTGTTGGTGCCTTTTCTCTAAAAAAATTGTTTCTAGGAACCAATTGTCACTTTATATATGTGGTGAGCTTTTCCCAAATTTTCTGGTCCAAAACTTTTTGAAAATAAAAACGAATTAAGAGTCTTGCTGAAGGATTTTGGGTAAAAAATTTGGAAAAACAGGTAGATATTTTTCTAATTTTTCGCAAAAAAATATCAGTCTTTCATTTTTAAATTGTTCTCTTCCTGTGAACCTTTTTAGTTTCTTTCCACTTTCTACTAAATCTTTTTTCAAATTTGCGGGACGAATTGGGATTTTGTTGAAAATTTTACGTAGAATTATGTATGCCTGGCCACATACTTCAATCAGTTTTAGACCTTTTATACAAATAATAAAAAATGCATTTAGTGCTTTTTATTTAAATTTTTAGAACACTTTCAGAACTTGTAAGGACTAGCACATACTGAGAATTTTTTTTTAAATTTTTAAATCTTCTGCCACAACGGCATAATCATGGGAATCATCTGCCATATTATTTTTGAGTATGTATAATATATATTGTGACATACCAAAACCGCAGCCGTCATAAAATACTTTTTTAGTTTTCCAAATTAACACACCTGTGACACCTGAGCGACACTAAGTCTACCGCGACTGCGCTTAACTAACTCTCATCTCATGTACGGTAAGTACAACTGACTCATTGAGAAAATTTAAGGCTTTCCTAAATTATGTGTCATCAGCTTCTGACTGGCTCTTAGACTAAAACTTTGTATATAGACTTCGAACAAGTTTTAGAGATATTCCAGATATACAGGAGATATATAAAAAATTCACATCTTGATAATATGTGGAGTGATATAATTACTTGTTTCCCTACCTACTCCATAATTATTTTGACGGCAAAAAAATCGGACCTATCAACTTTTGCCATATTACCGCAGATTTAATAGTTATTTTGATAAATATGAAAAATTATACTATAGAATTATTTGCAACAAAATCTTGGGGCTTGTTGAAACATGTTAATTTTTTTTACCTAATCAAAAAAAGTTATGAATTATAAAAAAAAAGTTTTTGTTCTTCAAACGCTCATAACTTTATTAAAAACTAACTAATCAAGACGCTCTTTTTTAATTTTTCGTATTTAAACGTTTTTCAGCAAAAAAAAAAATTAAAGTTCCATGTTGATTATAACCTAACGCAGAGTTTAGTTCATTTTTACTGTTATTACTTGTTAAAACTAACCATAAGCACGGGGTAAGTTGTAAGATCGCACTTTTTTGGTAAAACTAGCTGTGAAATAAATTCCAATAATCTTGGTATTTTTCCTATTTGGTTTAATATAGGAAGTGTTAAAGTCTCAATCAATATTCAATTAGTGGAAATTCAGTGTCAAAATATATTTGTTTGACTGAAAATTGTTTGAACAAGCCCCTCGCTCCCTCTGATAGATAAGAAAAAGAAATGATTTTTTTGATTATTCGTAACATCCCTACAATAAGAAATACTCGAATTAATGTTTATATTTATTTGTTATGCGACGTATTATATTTGAATATAACAATACGTTGCACGTTCTTTCGGGACAATAATACAGACGCAAACTGACTTCATTTACCTTTTTACTGAAATGAGAGAGCCTCGAGTCTACAAAGAAAGTTAACGCAAAATTGCATTTTAAATTTATGTTCTTTTCTCATTTATCAATACATAATATATAAACCAACAAGCATTACAATCTTGCCTCCTGTTCTCCATTTGGTACTTGATATCTGAACTTAACTGACGAAAATGTCAGAATCGCGCCAAAAAGCAGTATTTTGCAGTTATTTTAGCACAGTGTCCATGAAATTTTGATCGGAATGATATAGATACCGTTTTTCAGATTTTGGGAACTCGAACTTTCTTTTTATCGCGATTTCAGAACCATGTTTGTCTTTACCGTCAAAATAACTATGCACCCCACTTTCCAGTATATAATACATTTCAGTGCCCTGCACCGAAAAAATGTCCTAGGAATACCTGGCGGAAGAAAGATTGGGAATCACTATTTTATAGTAATACTAAAACGATACTTATCGGTAATTATAGCATCACTAATGAAGGTTATTAATACTATCACTAATAAAAATTTCCGAAGTGATTAATATTTATTTAAAATTAGCTGTATGAATTTTCATTCTAAATTTATCTAAGATTAGAAACAACACAAAGAAAATATGTATTATAAATAACAATGTAGACCTCTGCACCTTAGAAGTACCTATTAGCTTAACATACACGAAGTGCCATATTCAAATAAATCTCCAAATACGTAGAAGATAAGCAATTTAAATTCGTGTGTTTCAATAACAAACTAGAATTAAAGGATGGTGGCAGGATCAATATTTGAGAAATGAAAATAAAACCGTACGCGCGGCACGAGGTAATCCCAGTGAAAAGTTTAACAATTTCTACTTTCTCCGTGTATGCAATCGAGAGAAAGTGATATTTCCATTAAATTGAATTCATTTCAATGCAAACATAACTCCTTGTTTCTAATATAAATTTTTTTTAAAATCGTCACACTCTTAAAGCTCAAACATTTTCTCTATTATTAAAATCAACATGTAATTTATCTCGACTAATTTGTTGAACTCAAAAAAAAAAGATCGATTGGGATTTTAATTTGATATTTATATTACTCCTTTACTAAATTAGAAAAAAACCCTTTAAATTTTCAATAGATTTGAATAGACATCAATTAATCCCGCTGTGCCTGTTCTAAAATTTGCAGTCATTTTTTATTTCATCCATAGAAAGTGAAACGTTGACATAACAAATTGTTTATTGTAGTCCTAATTAACGTAATATTTTTAACTCAATTAATTTAAAACTTTTTTGTTACATCCATATTTTATTTTAAAATTATTTTTTATTGGCAGAATTACAATTAAAACACGCTCTATTTTGTTCAATAATTTTTATTGATTTACCCGAGGGATTGAAGTAGTACGTGCTTTAATTGTAATCCAATTAAACTCCACAATCACAAACTAGACGCTTATTATACCAATAAATAAAATTGCATTTTAATTTACAAAAATTTTTAATATAATATATAATTTTGTATAATATTGAAAACTTAAAAGACTCCAGACTGAATCTAATATTATCAAAGAATCCTGCAAAAATCTTTTGGGAATTGGCTCAGTCGAATAATATGGAATTCATATATGTTGTAGCACATGGCCTCCTGATCAAATGTTTCATGGAAACAAATCTCGAAAATCCCTGCCTTCCGATATAGAGGATTCTAAAAAAGCGTTCTACGGATTTGCTTTACATTCGCTATATCTAACATACGAAAAATTAGGCTGATTTTCTTCAATTGTATTATTCAAATACAAATATAATTCAATATTGCCTCCCTCGAAATAAATTCCTTGGGACACTACACTGCGCCGGAAACGGTAAATTCCCATCTTCAGCAGTGTTGGAACTTGTTTACAGAAAGACTCAAGTCAGACGATTAAGAAGACTGAGGATTCACAGATGTTTTACAAAAATCTCGTTTCTTGAAATTTTTGTGTGACAAGGCGCATTGCGGTAATAAAGCACCCAGTTGTAGTTGTTCTTGATGTTTGATCTCCAGATATGAAATTTCATCAAAATCGGGCTAATAGTTTGGACGTACGGGCTGCGGAGGGATAGACACTCATACGGACAAACATTTTTCTAACACTTCTTTTTTCTTTGGGTTCGGTAGGTCGTACAATGTCGAAATTTCCTTTTTCTCTGGTTACATCCCAAACTAATACTCCGAATACGTGTCAGGTAGAATATTTTAAAGCTATTGTTTGTAATCTTTAACTACTATGCAGTAAGATAAATGTACATTTTTATCTTACACAATGCTTACCAGTGACCCTGCTTTATTTCTGCCGTCCATCATGCTTTTGTGATAATTGTATGAATCCAGAACTACAAAACCAATATCCCCAACATTCATTGAAATTTATATTTCTTGAATGACTGATATAGCGACCCGATTACATTCTATATTCCTCTCTGTTCAAATAGTACATACATAAATAGGAACATATTATATTTATCAATATTTACTTCGCGATAAAAGGACTACTATTTGTAAGTTACACAAATAACGGGCGCATTTCTTTATTTTCTCTCAATAAAGAAAGTAAGTCAAGTGAATTTTTGTCTACGAAAGAATAATACCACCCTATAAGTTTTGAGCGAAAAAAACTAAAATCTGGAAAAAACAATTCTAGAAAAAATATATACAGAGTGATAAGTAAATCATTATGTCCACCAATAAATTTAGAATAGAAAATTGTATTTTATACCACGAATTGCGTATTGCAAAATTTTAGCCATGTGTGCACGTTTAAAAAAACAAACGCTTTAGCTTTTCTAAAGCACCATTAAAATGCGTTGTGTACTTATCTGTTGACTTTTTCATTTGTTTACCGCACTGCAGATGTTACTTATACACGAACTGTTAAATTCAAAACAATCTAAAAAGATTATCTGCATAAGTGACACGGCCGAAATTTTATAAAAGATAAGTCGCGTTTTATTCACACAAACACTTACAGATTACAACAAATATTAACTTAAGCAAAAAATATAACCTTATTTGTAACTTTCCAGGATGATTATTATTATTGTCATTATTATTTTTATTATTTCTCCTCAAATAATGTTCGTATGTTATTGCGTGGGTTCCAAATAACACTCGTAGTGAAATTGAACACAACAATATTTATTTTATACGCCGAAAATGAAACGAATATTTATGTCATACATTTATCTTCGTGTACGCTATTTAAATTCTATGCCTCTGGGACATCAAAGGCCTAAGCATAGCGCGAAGGTTGCAGTTCGAGCTGCAGTGCCAGCGTTTGGAATAATCGGCCCATTGTTTTTCGAAGACCTCGAAGGTTGTGCATTACTGTAATTCTTAGTTTTATGTCGATATGATTAAGACTTTCTTGGTTTGATCGAGCCACCAGTCTTACATTGAATCTTGCGCCTCTCGTTGTTCAAGCGCTTTTCCCAGGAAAACTGATCTCATGCAAAAGGAACATTCAGTGACCCCCTAGAAGTCCAGACCTGACTTCTTGTGATTTTTTCTTATGGGAATATCTCAAAGTCAGGACTATCGAACTTAAGCATAATATACGACGTGAATCATTGCAAATTTTAGAGTCCATGTCCAAAAGTGTCAGGAGGCAAGCGATGAACACCTCGATAACATAATCTTATAAAACGCGATAAAAAAATACCCTGTATAGTACCTCTATTTGAATAAGAATAAGTAATAAAACATGTCATGATTAACTAAAATTTGGGCAATTAAGAACTAAATTGTTTAATAGTAAATTACAACCGAGATGGAAAGTTTCGTACATGCAAAGGTTGTATAGATTCATATGGTCCAAGAGTGAAATTAAACTTTTTCTTTTTTAGGCCTTTAGTGACTTTTTATATTTAATGTCAACTTCCTTTAACTACGAAAAACTTTTTATCCATTTGCTTATACAAGCTGTTTCAAAACTTACCGCCAGGCCCAAAATGGCGACTTCTAATTACACAAAAATTTCAAAAAAATATTTTAATAATGTCTAGAGCAATATTTAATTCTAGAAGATGATGCACAAGCTTTTACAAACAATAAAATGTGTATTTCAACGTATAGTACATTAGATGTTGCAAACAACAATCTAGTTGCAATGAAGCAAATGTAAAGACCGTTTAAAAATAAGAAATTTATATTGCATGCAATAAAAATTGTAGTAAATTTTGTTCGCAGACACATGTGCTTCTATCATTTTCTCAGCTGGTTATATGCTTTAATTCATCTCACTAAACATGTTCAACATGACACAAAATAACGCCATATCAATATAAGTTGTACAACTTATCGAATATAAAGTTTCAGATGGAAATGCGCAAAGGAAGATTGAGTCAACATTCGAAGGAAAAGAGATGCATCATTTACATGTCACCTACACTGCGCTACTAATATGTTTCTTGTGTAACTGTACATGCTAAAGCTAGATACGTACTTATAACACAGTATGCCATATTAAGCCACATGAGATCATCTCACGTAGAACCTTGCCAAATGTGAAGTTCTAGATGGAGATGCGCAGAGGAAACATACTTGTCGCCTAATTTGCGTCGGTATATTTCGCATGAAAACAGATACTCGACTGGACGATAAGAATTTCGCTTAAAGATTAACCAAAAAGTGCGATGCCGCTCTATTATATGCTGCGCATCCTAAACTCATATGAAACTTTACATTTGATGACCTGTACTATCATAACTTTTAGGAATATATCTTTTGTAGAAATAGAGACAACTCGACGATTTTTTAAGTATCAACTTTAGTTTGGTGAGTTCTATCTATGCAAGTATATTCCATATTTCAGCAACATCTAAGCAATAAAAACTGATATGAAAACATCTATTCTGGAATGTAAGTGCATTTATGTTAAATGATATCTGAAATAAATTTGCATGTATAAGAGATTGGGCACCAATTCTAAATTTCTATCGCCTTACTACCACAATATAATCAGAATCTGTACCCTAATACATTTGCAAAATTTTAATTTAGTATTTAAAGTTTTACTTTGCCAACATACAACAAGTACTTGGTCTTCTCCCCAGAAATTGTGGGTAATTGCTGAGTGTTAATTTATATCATTCAAATATCGAATACGTATTATTTATTTAATATATTTATTAATTTACTTGTAATCGATATATTTTAATATAATATTCAAACAGAAAAGGGGAAAAACTAATTTAAAATATTATTTGTTTATTTTGCTTCTCTTCGTCATTACATTATTGATATGCACGTGCGTACTTCCCTGTATCTCCCCCTACAGTCTTGAAATATTACATTATCCCCCACACATCATTCTAATTCTTGAAGGGTTGAATTGCATGAAAGGAGAGTGGAAAATGTAATAATGCGTGGATTATTTTAAATGAAATCTAGCCAGTTATGAATTCGTGCAATTTCTTCCAAAAAGGGAATTCGAAGCTTTTTGGTAAAGTAACCCTCCCTTACTTTACTTTCCTATTGTATTTCGTTTTACAAAGAGTAACTGCGCCTTGTAAGGTGAATGTCACATGCTGATTCACTGATTTATTTTTATTCCGGATTATATTAACACCCGCGCCAGCCTTTTAAGGTTAATCATCTGTACAAAAACAACTGGATTGTAAGCTAGATTGTTTTAGTTAAAATATTCACCTTGCTCAATAACGGAACTTGAAATAAATACCCTTTTTATCTATCTGATTTGTGTTACACTCTAGTAAGGAAATGGTAGATTTTTTTTTATTGAATGGGACAAAGGAATTATTTTGCTTTGTCCCCTTTGTTAACTACAGAGGCGAGACAAATCTTGCAACTTTACGAAACATGCTATGTAAAAATGGCTTTACCTGGAAGATCGTGCTGATCTTAGATGTTAAGGGTATGAGTACTCCTAATAACTGGTTTAAACCAGAATTATGTTTACTGGAAATAATTTAGAAAGTGAATCGCAATCCTTAAACTAGAATTCATTATTTTCCAAAAAAATATTTCTTAATAATAAATACGAAATTAATTCATTCAATTATTATGTAACGTCTTAGATTTGGACAAAATAAAGAAGGGACATTTGTGCTTTAAAAAAATTTTCATTATGCAAATATGTAATAGTTATTTTAATTATTAGAGCTGAAAGTGGATTTTTGTGAATGCGAGTACTCGCACTCGTAAAACAGTTTCAGGCCGTATGATTAACAAATTTTTTTTGTTACGGTATTTTAAGTGAAAGGGTCTTAGAAGGTAACGATTTCAATATGTACCTATAGGTATAATATTCTACAAAAGGTTTGAAAACTAATTCTTATTTTAATATAGTTACATTTCCAATTAATAATAGGTACACGGGAATACGTCAGCACTGCCTACGCATTTAGCGTGCAAAAAATTTACAATATTGCGTGCACTGGAATATGCCGTTACTGCTTTTCACATAGCCATTTAATATCTACCTTTATAACTTGTATATATTTGTTGGAAATGGAAAACATGGGCATTCCATATCATGCAAACCTTACCACGTCGACAACTCCGATTTTGCTAAATTTGGCAGGGTCATTCTACCATATAAAAGGATAACTTTCACAAAATTTGAAGAGTGTGTATGAAATATAACCACCGTTGGCCAATGAAGAAGAAATTCTATCATTTTTTTATCAAAAAGATGAATAATTAATTTTTCGCGTAAAATAATGGTTTTTGCTTGTGGAAATTTTTCCCATAACATAAATCGATAGGAAATTTTCCAGAGAATCCAATGCTACTTGAAAAAAATTATATATTGCCAGGCATGCGCAGTAGGCCCAAAAACCCGTTTTTTTCTTTAAAAATTCATATCTCAAAACCCGCATCTTTGATTTTGCTGAAAGTTTCGGGAAAGTTAGACTTGAACATATACTTCAAGATAACATAACTTTGATAATTAACCGCCTTATTTACTGCAAAAACTCAAAATTTAAAAAACAACCGTTTTTTGCGTCTATTGCGCATGCGTCGCATATATGCAAAAAAAATTGTCGGCATTGAATTTCTTGGAAAATTTCCGATCGATTAGGTGTGTTTACCTCATATCCATCCAAGTGTTAAGAATGAAGTTTTCCATAAGAAAATATCATTTTTAACTAATATTTTGAGCTACATCATACCCTAAATTTAGGAAAAATCGCCGGTGGATAACATGGAAACATGTCGAGCGCAGAATAATTGTAGGAAAATTTAATCAATTTTTCTCTTATAACTTATAAACATTTCGACAATTCTTACAAGATTGATTTTAAATCTATTTAAATTCGTATTAAATCAAGCTCAACTGGCTTGTTTTATTTTATAAAATAAAAATATGGCTTAGTTGTAAAGAAAAAAGTTAGTTAATTGAAGCCCTCAATTTATTTATAACAATTTACCGTGTGAAAGTATACTGATATAAACTTCATTTTTCACTTAAATTTTTTTGAGTCCGCAAAGTTTCAAAACCGGTCAAGTTATTATAAACAGCTGTGGAATTTAATTTCATACACGACGCACAAGTTGATGCTTCTTCGTTGTTGATTCACACGACATGAATACGCCATAACTGCTTACAACGTATTCCCGTGCACCTAATTTTGAAAATTGCGTACACGTTCCCGTGCCCCCAGACACGGCCTTAATAATAAACAAAAAATATAGTGTATTGCCTGAAAAATAATGGCGTTTATGTTTACAAATTTTGACAGTTCTAGCTTCCAGGATGTTTACTAATTAGTAATGCCAACACAGTTGGTAACATGTAGTTTATTGGTAAAAGGTCACTAAGTTACTTTTGCTAATCTGAAGTCCTTCACGCTTGTTTACTCCTTAAAATCAACTAATGATTCATTGAAAATTTGTTTGTGGGCAGAAATTTTGTCATGGGTAAATATGATTAAGGCAAGCACTAAGGCATTTTAAACTCAAAACACAAATGGAATTAAAAAATGTACATAATAAACAGACGATATCAAAACAAATATCATAGAATTACTTCCGTGTATTCCACAACATTCTCTTTTTTATATTTCATATTGCCTTTAAAGCAAGACTACATCAATTTAGCATAAAAGTCGGGAAAATATACAAAAGTATTCTGTGACATTATTACAGAAAATAAACTCAATTTATACACTTTCGCATATTAGATTTTCCTATTCGATTTTTCAGGTACCAATTAAAGTATCTTGTAGTTTTTAGTTTAACTATGTATATCAAAACTCCGCGATAATTGTGTAAGTTTATGCTGTTGCCTTTCGGGAAGGGCGACATTTCAAGAACCTCAATTAGGTTTTAGCATTAATGATCTCTCCCGATATTTTTCAAGATTTCATGAATGGATTTAAAGATACTTTATAAATAAAATTTCAATTCTATTACTACAATCAGTTTTACTATAAACACATAAATGCGAGTATTAGGATTAATTTGGTTATTAATTATTATTTTTATAAAATATAATTTCATTGAATAATAGAGTACACTGCACAGCTGGTGACATAGCTTTTTTTAATATGTTGATTTTTGACGTTTTTGGTGTTTTCAGGCCAAACTAAGCATTTTGGCAAAAAAGTACAACAGGACAAAATTAAAGACTGGAAAGTTTCCTAATTTTCTTGCCCAATGACTTTTTTGCCATAATGTATCGTTTCGTTAGTAGAGCGCGCAAACTGAAAAAATATTTGATACTTTAAAGAGCTTATACCTCGAAAGCATGGGGTCTTTGGGACTTGTGGCTATGAGATCTTTTGTACAGTATGACATGTACTACAACATATCACAATTTCAGCAAAGTGGGGTAAAGAATATTGTAATGATTGTGGTTGTTCCTTACTATCTGGAAATCATAGGAAAATCCATTCCCGAAAAAAGAAGAAATTATGTAGGCACCTGTTTTATATTGTTATATATATATTTTTCTAGAAAAATTTATAATTTAATTAATAACTTGGAAAATACTAAAGTTTGGAATAGAACATGTATATACATCTACCTTTAAAATTTAAGAGTACATCGATTGTCTATATAAAATTTGGCATGTTCCATTAAAAAAAGAGTTTTTGCCATTTTCCCTGTGATTTTCAAAAATTCAAAATCTACAAAATTAGTATCGTGTGTTTTATATCACAAAAGATTAGCTGAACATTCAGGAAGCGAATATAGTAAAAACCAAAAAGTTATCTTAAATGGTTTAAGAGATATAAATTTTTAAAGCAACCCTTCAAAAACAAATATTGAAAGTAAATAATTGACTGACTATCTCAAAAGCTATGAAAGTTAGATAATGACAACAATGGCGTATTAGACTTAGAATTTAACGTAGAATTCAGAAATGTAATCGTAATTGGTAGATACTATTGAAAAAAATTAAGGTGACGTAGACTTCCGGTATATCCGGAAGTAATGTAGTTTTGAAAATAATTTACTTAAATTCGTCTTAATTGACTACATATCACTGAATTTTTCAAATTTTTATCAAGTAGAAGTACAAAATCTTTTAATGGTCGCGATAAAAAAATTACCCTGTATATATAATAAGTGTTCTGAGGGGAGGGGTGCGCATTTTCGATTTGGAAAACGCTTAATTTTTGTTTTATATACATCGAATAATAATTTTAAAAAATATAAACACACTTTGAATTAAAAGGCCTTCCCGGGAAACATGTTGTACGATAAAAGTTTTGTTAAATAGGATTACACTGCAATTTTGGGAAAGAGTCAATTATAACTGAACAGTTGAATTTGATTTATTTTTGGATTTTTGTGAACCAGCATAAATATTTACAATGTATGTATCTATTTCTTTTTATTTGAAATAAAGTGGTTTAGAAAATTAGCACGAGTTGACATTTACTATCAAACCAAAATTGAAAAGAAGGATAATAAGAAATATTATGTAGGTGGTTTCAATTATAAATGAAAACTGCATAAATAATACGTCAGTCATTCAGTTAGAAAGCGAGTAAATATTATTTATTGTTGGCGATACATCAGGTGTTTCTTCAGGTGTAGGTAGGAGGAAAGGATATTTCCCTGAAAAACCTGTCAATGTGTAGGTTGTGTGCGTGATTAGCCGTAGAAATGAACGCACAGTGGAGTGATCTTAATGTGGGGTAAAGAAGTAGGTCGTCCGTTCTGTGTGTGTCTTGGCAATAAGTTCAGGAAGGGTGCGGTTTGGCAATGAAAAAAACCACTCACCTTATCCGCTGGTATGTGCCTGGTCATCTTGGTATCTAGTAATATCCAAAAAAGTGCGTGTCAGCTAGGAGCCCTTCTATAATGGGAACGTTGAGCAAAAACAAACTTTATAACCAAGTTACAAAACGCACTACTCCATCATGATGAAGAAATCGAACACAGAACACACACAGTTAACGATTGGGCATATTCAGATATCCCCTTTTAACATGTTATTCATCCAGTTCCATAACAATGGCATACACACAGCACCCACTTATACACACCCGACGTAGACACAAATAACGACCAAGAGAACTATAACAATGCAATGCAGCAGAGATCCCTGCGCTCCTTGCGCGAGTCGAGTTGCGCATTCGCGATCTATTCATGTGAACATGCAGGTTGCATTTATTTTCCACACTCCGATTTACGTGACATCTTTGAACGTTTTATTTAACCATTGCCTTAGCGAAATTCACGTTTCCTACTTTTTAAACATAATTAATTTTAAAAAATTTGCAAGTTTATTTGAGTACTAGTCAATTCTTCATATACATATTTTAAATGTCAATTAAAATGTAATTGTCATTGAAAACCTAATCAATTGAATGATCGATAACTTGATAATATTTGATATTTGTTAGGTACAGAAGTATTTTAAGTTTATTTATTTTTTATGCAAATTTTTTAAATTCTGCTAACATGATAAATAAAAAATATAAATTTTTAAAAATCATCTATTAAAATATCAATTTATTTGAGTAATATTAATTGCTAAGTAAAACAATAGGTTAACTTTCACAAATTGGTTTATTTAAACCTTATAATTTAGAGACCGGATTTTTATGCAGTAAAAATCCAAAAAATGTGCAATAAAACGGCCAAAATATGAAAAAACATGCAATTAAAAACCTAAAACGTGCAACATTGTTTAATTCAGAGTAAATTAGAAGAAAAACTTAAAAGGAAGCTAAGAAACAAAAATAATAATACACAAAAAATTATTTACATATTAAAATTTTATTTTACATAAAAACAAAATTTAAAAAAATTTAATTTTTAACACTCCTAAATGTGAATGATGTACTTTTCAAAATTGTTTTCAGTATAATTGTGCCGCTTATCACTTAAGATATTACTTAACAAAGAAAAAGAACGTTCTACATCTATTGAAGTAATGGAGTAATTTTTATAGCATGAAATTATAGAAAGAGCTCTTACTACTAATTTTAAAACTAAAATTTTATAAACTTTGCTATGTTTATGGGTACATAATACGCGAAATACATGTATCAGCGTTTTAATAAATATTTGTAAGAAAGAGGAACCTCAAAAGTTGTTTTTATTTCTCGAATAATAGTTCTTTGTTAACCACTCAATAAATAAATATGGAATTAGATGAAATAGTTGAATAGTGCACTTTCGTGCAGAAAAAAGCCAATTTGTGCAATTAAGCTCAAAAAGGCCAAAATGTGCAATTTTGTGGAAAATGTGCAATAACACCAAAATCCGGTCTCTACTTATGTTATTTCGGACTTATGTACGTTCTTCTTCAAAAGGTTTTTAACAAACTAATTTGTGAAATATAACCTAGTGTTTTACTTTGTAATTAATATTATTTAAAATTCTATTAATATTAATTTATTCGAGTTTTTATCAAAACATTTTTAATTTTTAAACTTGTCATTAAATTTATAATAAAGTAGCTGACTTGACAGACTTCGTTCAGTGGCAGTTTGTCTGCGCACAAAAGAAGTAATGAAGATTTAACAGACCTATTTACAGAAATGTAGCCTATCTAGACAAAATAATAACTTAGAAAACCACAGTGCCACAAACTTATCTGTTTTGGTTAAATTATGGTGATAGTTCACTTTTGTCATTTTCACTTTTGACATTTCACTCTTGACATTTACAATTTTGACATTAACACTTTGACAATTCACTTTCACATTCCCAATTTTGGCATTTTCACTTTTAACATTTACACTTTTGACATTTCACTTTCACATTCCCACTTGACATTTTCAGTTTTTACATTTTCACTTTTGACATTTCACTTTTACATTCCCACTTTTGACATTTTCATTTTTGACATTTCACTTTTCACATTTTCACTTTTGTTATTTTCCATTTTTTAAAAACTTTTTGGGTTCTTCGATTTTTTCGGTTTCTTGAGAATTTTTAATTTTTTTAAGTTTTTTTCGTTTTTTTTTCGATTTCTTGAGAATTTTTAAATTTTTCCAAATTTTTCCGCTTTTCTTCGATTTCTTATTTTTTAAATTTTCTCGCTATTTTACGATATGTATTTTCAATTTCCTCTCCCTTGACAGTTTGACAGTTTGCGCAACAGACAGATGCTTCTAACAGGAAATAAGTTATGTCATAGTTTATGTTTCTGTTAATTTTGCCAACTGTAGTTTTTCAATTTTTCTCTTCGTTAGAAAGGTTCTTCTTCTTCTTTTTCTTCTTTTGTCTGGCGCCTAACCTTTAAGGTTTATTTTACCATTGGTTTCTTGTTTTTTTTTCTTATTATTTTTATATATTTCTTTCCGGGTACAGATAAACAAATCCTTCTACCGCAATTTATATCTCGTTAATTAAGTGACTAGTGGGTGCTAATTGAACTATAGAATGTAGCTAATTGTTTTTCTGATCTTTCGTAATTTCAAACTTGATAATTTGCAAAACTTAAACAAGGATACTATAACCTTCTTATACAATAGTTGAGCTCATTGTTTGATGGAAATCTATATTTAATTAAACTAAATATAAACAATTAAATTGTTATAATTTCCTCTGTTTGACATTATAATATAGTGGAAATTATAACAATTTAATTGTTTATATTTAGTTTATCTATAACCTTCTTGTTAGGATCGATTAATACATTCTCTATTGTCAATGGCAACTGATAACCCTCTGCCATCAATTCGCTTAATAATAAATTCTTTCTCTCTTTATTTTATCTACATAAAAATATGTGATTAACATTACCTGCTTTCCCACATCTACAATTTCCATTGACATGCAAATCAATTTTTTATTGATTTTGAGACGAAAATGAATGTTCCAATCTAACTCTACTCATAAATAAATACAGACCCTTTTCTATTTTCATTTTGAAAAACCAGGTTTTCTCCTTTTTACACTAGGATCTGTTTTAGAAACTCGTAAGGATAAGTTGCATGCGGCGGATGCAATTCGATTTTTATTGGGCATACAAACAGAAGAATAATATACAGAGTTCAAGAACATGACTTAGTAGTGCGAAAAAGGACCAACAACAATACACTAACGCAACATGCAGAAACTACTGGTCATAACATCGATTTCCAAAATACACAGATTATTTCAAAAACTGAAAATAAATGGCACCAGATCTACAGAGAAGCCCTAAAGATCGAAAAACGAGGAAACAGCATGAACATCAGAAACGACGTCATCAGATTATCAAAAGCATGGAGATCTTTAATTTCTAAAATTAGGATAAAAAAAAATCCTAACAAAATTCACGGAACACAACAACCTTGCAGTCAAACATATAACCGGTACAAGCAGCAAGAACAGCACGAGATATTACGAAACGACATATTATTTATATATTTTACGCTCTTTCAGATCTGCAATAAAAAGAGGGATTCCCATTTAAGATTTTTAAGTTGACCTCTTTCCCTCCCCCCTTTTGGGTCCTCGTCTAAACCGTTAACTATTGATTCGGCTTACTTTATGATAAAATACTTTTTTCTCGAGTTATTCAAGACGTAATATTAAATGGGACAACCTGTATATAGAGGGTGTTAGAAAAGTCTGGAAACGGTCGAATATAAAAAAATAAAGCATTTTAGAATAAAATGTTTCAGACAAAAGTTGTATTGTTACGAAAGGGCTTTAAGATGGTGCCATTGGTTTGACCTTGAAGAGTTATTTTAAGGTCACGTGAAAGTCACCCCAATTTTTTTTAAATGGCACCCTCTGCTTTTTAATTATATATTCTTGTAGCCTATCTCGAGAGCTTTCCAAAACATCATAAACAAATGTTTTGTTGAAAACTTTCGTTCGTTTACTCTCAATTAGAACGCTTCCATGGAAATTTAGGTCCATTATAGCGAAAAGCAGAGCGAGAGGTTCCATCAATAAATCAAAGAAATGGAAAGACGATATCAAGGAAGATGCGATATCAACATGATGGCTGATTTTTGTTGGACCATGAATCGCGATTCTTGCCGCGATCCAAATGAGAGGAAGAGGAAATCATTACGCAGATCATAGGAACATAAGAGAGTGCGTAAACATCGCCGAACATGAATTCTGTTTCTACGACCCGAATTACACAAAAATAAATAAATCCAAGAGATTTGAAATAATATAGTGAATTTTTCTTTCCCATCAGTCAACAGCATTTTTGCTGTTTGTCAACTCCTTTTTTCACATCCCATGCCAAATTTTTATATAAATTATGCACATGGTTTACAACAGGTTCATGTTTTTCAAATTCTGCAGCCCAAATAGCATCCAAATCCTATAAACTCAATGTATGTTCTTTAATTATAAATGTCAATATTTTTTTTCAGAGTAGGTCAGTGGTAGGGAGCTTGCTTCCCATTCGAGAAGTCGTGGGTTGAATCCCAGTCACACTGGAATTTTTTCAATGGATTTGTGGTCGATATTCACGTCTGTTGCCATTTCATGTTGCGATATAATTACCATGGTTTCTTTCAGTTCTCTGGTTTCGACTGACTGAAGTAACAAGAACCTGCTTTACACACAGGCGATGTTGGTTGCCTAATCCCAAGGCGTCGCCTAGAAAAGAGGAATGTTTACACCCGAATACGAAATCGGACTCAACATACATCATACGAAATAAATTTATTTCTCAATATATGTTTATTCTTTAAAATTTTTTTTATTCATAATTTAATTGAAAATCTAAAATTTTATCTCTTTCCAACGTATCCAATTCACCATCGTGAACATTTTAAAATAAACTTAAATTTTTTGAAAATTGTTATAACTAAAGTTAGTTAAAGTTCTTATCTTTCTCTTTCTATTCCCAAAATTCCAGATTTTCCAACGTTTCCCAATTGAATTAAAACGCTCTTCAATTTCTTCCAAATTTTTCTCACTGTCATAACTTCAAAATCAGCATATCGATTTTTTCTCAAATTTTTAGAATCTATTCCTGAAATATCAAGGAAGATACCACAGGAATTGCATATACAGGGTATTAGAGAAGCCTGGAAACGGTTGAATATGTCAAAAATAAAACATTTTAGGGAAAAATATTTCGGATAAAAGTTGTATGTTTTCGAAAGGACTATACGACGGTGTCATTGGTTTAACCTTGAAGAGTTATTTGAAGGTTCCGTGAAAGTTACCTCAATTTTTTCAAATAGTACTCTCTATTTTTTATTGCATTTTCTTGTAGCTGATCTCGACAGCTTTCCAAAACACTATAAACAAATGTTTTTTCATCAATTACTTTTTTAGTTGTAAGGCTTCATAAGTCACGGAAAATGTACTACCTTCAGTCGCCTGTGCTACCTTTCTTATCGAAGAATGAAGATTTTCTGCAAATAGTTGCATTCACAGTGATCAATACAATCTGATGTTTAATTAATAATCGCCATTATTCCATAAACATTCATAAACCAAATCAGGATGAACTGATGTAGGTAAAGGTGGTGCTGGACTGTTGCAACTTTCAGCTTCAGCATCCAACAATAATGCTTCGTTTTACTTTCTTCTTTCTTTCAAAGATTTTACTTCCCAAACTTGATTTTCGTGGGTGGGTATTAATACAAATTGAACAAAAAAACAAAAGGGACATATGTATTTTGCATATGCCCAGTTTAGGTTCCTTTGGAACTACTATAATACTTCCGAGTGAACTATTAACATAGCTTCAACTATAAAGGGTACAGAACATGTATGAAATCTCCAAATTCATAAATTTTACTTAAACACATACAGGATGTTCATTTTAACTAAAGAGAATGAAATATTTCGAAAATTATACATGGGATCAAAAAAATTTTAAATTAAAATTTGTTCGACTCGTATGGGGGACACCCAATGATATCAAACCTGACCCCCACCTCCAGCCCCAAGTTTTTTTGTATTTGTGATAAATGGCGTTGTAATCGACAAAAATCAAAATGGGTAAAAATTCAATGAAAATCTCGAAAAATATACATCAAATCAGAAAAATAAATGTGCACATATGTGACATTTTGAATTAACTCCCACTCCCACGCTCCGAGTGTGGAAAGACAATCATTTCATAACTTTTAATGGGAAACCCCATTCTCAACGTTATATTCCTCCTACGAAACGGAAAGAGAATTTCCCTAATGAGGAATGCCGAGTTTTGAATTTCAATTTCATTTTACTTAAGTAGATTTTATTGACAACACATCTGCCCTTCATTTGTAAAACAGAATTGCAAGTGAACAATGAATCGTAGAACTTGTAGAATCCAAATCTGCACTAAAAATGGGGGTTGCAATTTCAGTTTTCATCGAGTTTGATTTTATTGGGTGTTCCGATGTGCAGTTTTCGAGATATTTCATTATCTTCAGTTAAAATGAACATTCTGTATTTCTGTGGACTCTAACATATCTAATTTTTTTAAACTTTTTTATTGCAAATGAAGGATTAAAACGTAAAAATAAATTCAATGATAAAATATAATATATTAATTGAAATATCTTGAATTTTCAAGTTTTCAAAAAGCTGAAACCTCGCTCTTTTTAGAATGGTAGAATAACTTTCCTTCTACTAGATCATTCGAGACGATTTTTTTAAATGTGCAGAATTTTATCAACTTTAATCTGCCACCTGTTACATTTTATTTTAGCACAAGACATCCTAAAACCACTGAAAAACCCAAATTTTTTAAAATTCATTTTACCTTGATCGTAATCTATACGTACGACATACAAACCTATATCTACCCCTTTTTTTACCCGACGAGCGCCTTCCTTTCGGATCCGAATACACTTCAGCCTATACAGTCTTATTGTATAGCCCCTTGTAGTTGTATTGTACTTATGCAGTTAACTTTGATTAATCCTCTGCACCATGAGATACTTAATATCAGTAGTTTTGCAACACGATTAGACTCACGTTCCTTTGTGGCGACCTTGCTGCTGCTCAGGTCTGGTCTGTTTATAGTTGAGGAAATAAAGCAGAAAAAAGACCTTAAGCTACAAATTCGATCGGCTACCTCGTAGAGAGATGAGGTTTTTTGCATTGTTCTCTGAAAAGACTTTAGAAAATTTATCACCACTTTGTTATTGATACAAATGCATTATTGCATATCCAGAGGCTCAAAGTCGCTGATCATGAATATGATGAACCAATAAAAATTTTCAATAACACGTGGACATTGAAAATATATACATGTACCTCGAGGTCATCTCCGTCTATTGTATAAACTTTTTTTTAGTTGCGTTAAAACACGTTACTCGGGGTTCTCGGGGTCGTTGATCACGCTGCATTTTTGCATGTATCTTTGCCTCCAGAGATGAAATGTACTGCATTTATACCAATAACAAAGAGGTAACAAATTTTCTAAAGGTTTTCCAGGAGATAATGCAAAAAACCTCATATTTCTACGAGGTGGCCGATCGAACTTCTACGTTTTCTGCTTTATTTCCTCGACTATTTGCCAATATTCCTTGTGTTTATTGTTAATTCAATCGTTAATTGCTAGACTATTTACTAGTTTACAAATCAAGTCCTTTACAATTCAAAAAAGGCAATGTGCGATTGATAATTTTGAGAAAGTATGTATAAAAGAAAAAATGAATTAAATGAAGTTACGACAAGAGAAAGACAAAATGAAAAAGTTATTCCAGAAAGCAGCAAGAAGAAATTACGTTCCAAGAATCACTTATCACTAGTAAAATTCTTTTTCTAGCAACAATTGAAATGTCAACTAAGGAAAAGTAAACCTTAGATTCGTCATAAATTACAGAATCAAATAATTGATGGAGTAAATCTTTTTACACAACAAAATAATTATGAATCTAAATTCACCGAGATATTTTATATTACCACGCGTGAAAATATAGTTAATCAATTGATCACGCTGCCGAAGGCGGAGTGCTTAAATTTCCAAGTGTGATATGGACAAACCGCCCGAGTTTTAAAATACACTTTTTCTACACCCCTTCCGAAAAGTCCTGATTTCCGCACACTCTTGATAAACCGAATAGGTATATTATTGCAGTTCAGCGAACTGTTTTGATTTCGTCGAACTATTTTGAACCATTAAATATGTGGTTACCCAAGTTACGTATTTATTTTTTAAATTAATACAACTAGTCGTAAGAAAGTATATAGTTACCTATGTAATTTTGGACAGTTTATTAAATTTAATAAAAAAAGGGACTGTAAAATTCTCATGCTATATACTTTCTTACGACCAGTTGCATTAATTTAAAAAATAAATACGTAACCTAGGTAATCACATATTTAATAGTTCACTCAGCTGCAATTGTGTAGCTATTCGTTCTATCAAGTGTGCGGAAAATGCGGAAATCAGAACAGGGAGGGGAGTAGAAAAAAACTAAAAACCCACATACACCACCAAATCTATCATAAATAAATATAAAAAATTACCACAAATAATATCGCCCACAATTGCAGCGTTAAACCTTCCGTTTTGACGGTTTTTGTCATAAAGTAGTAGGTGATATCATTTACAACTATTTTTTTATAATTATTTATGATTGAATTGAAATTACAATTTATCAAACTTAATCGACGTAAAAATTGACACACTTGTAGCCAAATCGATAAGAAAGTTTCCAAGAAATCTAAAAACAAAAATGGTTTCAATGCCCTGTGACGTCACGTTTGGATTATATATTCGATTAAATAAATTTAACTAAATTGTAATACTTTCAAACAGATTTTAAACAAGTAGAATAAAACTATTGAAAATTCATTTAAGTTAAGAAATTAAGTTTATTTTACACAACCGATTTGGAGAAGTACATTCATGTGTGTTGATATAATGTATTGTCATTAATAAATATTAGTTATAAAATGTAATCAGTAATAAGTACACTATGTAATCGTTTATAAATATTAATTATGAATTTAATTGTATTTGCATGCTTTTATATCTTAATCTCAATTGTAAGTAATTTCTAAATTGTTAGATAAATTATCAATATTAAATATTTATAGTTCATAGATGTTATGGAAATTCTTAAACAAAATCATCATTTAAAATGTAATCGAGTTTATTAAATAAGCTAGTCGTTTAGCAGTCTTAAATAGAGAACACAGTGGGTATCACTTGATGGAATCCCAACTACCCCGTGCACCTTCCCGAGGACATTACAGTGGTGTCTGAAGTGGCATTATTCCTAGCAAGTTGGAAAAAATCTGTTCACAAAATGAAACTCTTGAGGAAGCAAGTGGGATATCGGCGAAACGTTTAGCGATAATTTGGTTCTTTTTAGAACCATGAATTTATTTATGACCAAAAGCTTGTCGCGGCTATACCTGAAATAATGAATATTTCCTATATATATGGGCAATTCCATAAATTTTCGACCGTTTTATTTTTATTTTTTCATGGTCTCCGAACTGGCCTAAATTTTAGTATGTCAAAGGGGGACTCGAAAGAACAAGTTTCTGAAATTTTCAGGCTCCTAGCGACAAAACTCGCCCTCTAAGAGCCATTTAAAGGGGCGAAAAAGTTAAAAAAATGGCTAGAAAATAGATTTAAGGGCCTACGACCCCGCATTTTGTTTTGTTTCCCGTGTACTTTCTGAGAAAAAAATTTTTGTTTACCCACTTTGCAGTGATTCCGTGCCACACGACTTTGAATACAACACATTTTTTGCTAAAAATCAACCTGTTAAAAAAATTGTAAACAAAAAAAAATTCGTTGGAATCAGGTATAATTAGCCTAAATTTGTCCATTGTCTTCAAAACTAATTAGGATTTGAGTCGATGTAGTCATTTTGTGAACTTTCTACTGATAAAGCGGCTGAACCGATCAAATTGTAATTTGGCGGGTGCAAAAGTACTTAACCGATCGAAAATTTTTCAAGAAATTCAATGGTGACTTAATTTTTCTTTATATACACGACGCATGCTCCGTAAATGCAACCTCTCTTGACCCTGGATTTTGATGAAATTACTCCAAAATCGGTTTACTTAAATCACAGAATCGATGTGCCAATTTTGAACAAAATCGATCACCATAGGGTGATTTCGATTGCTCCTTTGAAAAAGAATTACTAGTCTACTTTACATATGTTTAAACCTCGACAGGGAAGCTAGAGGGCTTTAAGTGTCATTTTTCTAAAGACTTTTGTATATTATCAATTAATTTTATGCATCCAGTTAAAAAAATTATCGCTGTAATGCCTTGTTGGTATTGTCAAGCATTCTGATTGAGTCTCATATCTATGACCGGAATAATCATTAAAATTTCACTAATTAAATAATTGACGTGGATGTTAATCTCAGTTTATAATCTCCAACATTATCCATCAGTCCTAAAAAGGGCCACAGAAACCTTCATATATAATAAGATAGATGAAACATTTACTTGTAACCATGAATTTATTTCTTTTCGCTTACAACTATTTATATACTAGCTTCTAGTAACTCAAAATAAAATAACTTCAATTTACAATTTTTTCTATAAATAATAGTTATCGTTACAACTTTCGAAGGATAATTGCACTTTACATTTAAAGTAAGTTTTGCAGTTTTTTAAACCAAATTACAAAACACTTTTTTTTTTAAATATTTACAGATATATATTTCAAATCTGCTAATAAGATCAGGTAATAAAGTTTTTAATTTACAAAATACACTTAGAACAATTCAAAAATCTTTGCCAATAAAGAATGTAAAATTGCAAAGCTATTTCTTCAATGAATCTTTAAAATAATTCAAACAATAAAATAGCAATATATTACAAATTTACATTCTCATTGAATAACAAACATTTTACACAACACTGTTTTGCATAAAGCTATATCATATCAACCATTTTCTGCATGTATTAATTGTTGGTGTTTTATCTTTATTTTAGCCATAGGTCTGATAAAAAAATTACGAACATCGAGAACAAAAATTGGCACTAAAATCTTATCACTAGTCAGTTTATTTAGTACATGCAAATAAATAATACCAATTATTGCATTGAAATATTGCAAATATACGCACATCTAAACAATTTCTGAATTTGATTCAATCACAAAAAATGATATGTTAATTGCAAGAATCATATAACAAGGAAACACATCAAAGTATTTTAAAGCTAAAATTTCACATATCGTATTTGTAAACAAATGGATGGAAGTATTTCTACAAAATTTCAGTCATTAAACTCACATATCTTTGGCTATCCCATAAAATTTACACAATAATATTACTGAAACAAAAAAGTAAAAACAATTAATGTAATAAAAATATATCTCTACTTATGTGTATATAAATTTAAAAACAACTAGATAATGATATTAAATGGTAAGTTCAAAATGGCTTATTTTTTTATTTTTTTGCAAAGCTGACTGACTAACTACCTCTTAACATTAGAGCAGCAGTTTGTACAGTCGAAACAACATTGCTATCTTTTACTCGCCCATTGCCGACTTCTATCATTCAATAACTCCTGCAATTTCTTTACTTCATCTTGAAGTTTTCGTTTATCTTCTAATAAATTTTCTACTTTTTCTTGCGCAGATGTTAAGTAAGACCTTAGAATATCCGATTCCTCTTTGGATCTACGTAATGTCCGGTTTTCTTCCGATATTCGTTCAAATGCTAACAGTCTTCTTCGTAATTCTTCATTGTCTATTTTCAGTTGACGATTAATCTGTTGATTTAACATATCATTTTCTTGTACTGTAAAAAATAAAGAAACTATCAAAGAAAAAGTAAATATTAAAACATTGGTTTAAACTTCATCCAGCCCCCACATAAAATAATCTAACAGCCTAAGATCATGGTGGCCACTTAACAGGTCTGCTGCGACTAACCCATCATTCACCATATATTATGTAGTTTAAATAATCACTAACAATAAGAGAAAAGTGAAATGGATGTATAAACCCAAGTCTCTGTCTAATGGCAAGCGGAATATCTTCTAGAAGCTCATAAAGATAGTTTTATAAAAAAAAAAACAAACAATTAAGATATTCCTGAAAGCCTATGTGGCAAAAAGAAGGGAGCGATGAGATTGTCGTCAAGAAGGCCACACCAGATATTTAATGAAAAGGTATACTGGTGATCTGTAGTAGCAGTCATATGTGGGCTTTCTTCGGCCCAAGTATGAGTGTTTAAAAAATTAGTAATCCCATTTCTTTTAAAGCAAGATTTATCAGTAACCAGCAGGCAGCTCAGGAGGTTAGGATCTTGTGTGCATTGTCGAATTAACAACTTTTATATAAATAAATCTTTAACCTTCAATATCTTAGTAATAAATTAATTTGAAACATATTTGCATAAGAACTTTTTGTACTAGACCACACATATCCTAAATAGTGCCGTGCAATTACGAAACACCGGGTGAATATTCCAAAATCGAACATAGGCAATTAACATGGGGCAAAGGTTTTCCACAGATTGTTGCTCCCTATTTTAACTTAGGATATTTATAATAATACCAATCGAAAGAAGATTTTTTCTTCACCTAATGATGTGTGAATTAATTAATTTTCAGTTGTACTAATAAGACAATAACAGATTTAAAAGTTATTCAAGTGACAGATTCAGTATGCTGTTAGCAACTATGATTATAAGATTTCCAATTTTCGTTACTGAAATCAATTGGAAATTTTCTAAAGAATTGAAAAAGGTAGATTCTTTTCACAAAAGTTTTGTCCAGCTTCTTCATCAAAACACAGTAGTTTTTTATGGCATTGAAACTTGTACGGATGGTAGCCATGCTTTCTTAAAATTTTGCAAACCATTCCTTTACAATTTACCATATTCTAAGCAATAGTTCTTGTACTTAGTAGAAGATTTCCAGATACTCGCCCAATAATAATTTTGTCGAAATTGTTTTCCGGTCTGTTGCCATTTATTCTGCGATGTTCTAATAAACAATCATAATGAGATTATTTTAATAATATTGTTTAAAGCGAATATTTACCTAAATTTAAGCAACCAAAATTTTGAAATTGAAAGACTATTTGTCATTTGTCGACAATGACGGAGTATAGCTCTCGTTAAACTGATTGAAAAACAAACCTCACTATGATAACTTTCCGCTGTAAAAAAATTTTTGCCATGAATACTTTTTCCTCAATGAAATACATTTTATAAAGAAAAATTAATGACAGTTTTCAGACTTTTTTAATGACATTTTTGAATGCCTTTATTTTTTAAGAGTCGAGGCAAGATGTGATTTTTTTAAATCAGATTTATCCCGAATTATTGATAAAATAATAAAGAAATATAACTGAAAATTAACTAATTCACATATCAGTAGATGACGAAAAAATCTTCTTTCGATTGGTATCATTGTGAATTCTCGAAGTTAAAATGGGGAGCAGAAATCTGCAAAAACTTTTTTCCTAAGCCTTATGCCTACTATTTAATTTCTTTAATTTGACTTAAAATAAACTTTACCTGACAAAGTTGAACAGGAATTAGGTATGGTAGTAGTATTAGGAACCAAATGGAAGACTGCTTCTTCATCTCGCAGTATATTTAATTCGCAGATTTTTAAGTCAATTGGAATCGGGCCAGGTGAAGTGATGTTAACTGGTGGTCGATCTTCAGTTAAATGCAATTTAATATTTGATAATAATATCTGGAAAAGGAAAAATAATATATCAATCTGTTAAATATTAAAATTAATTTTCATACCCTTATTGGAATCGGAATTGGAATAACTTCGTCTTCAGCTAAATCTGCTAGGCCAATAACGGTGCTCATTGTAAGATCCAAACTCAAATCGTTAACCCTAATGTCTAAATGATCACGAAAAGCACGCCTTAGATTATCTCTATTTGTAAAATCTATTTGCATTAACGATTTGGAATTAGCTTGTGATAATTCATGATCCATTCGCAATTTTACCCTTGTTGTTGTACACATATTGTTTGGATTATCTGACCATGCCCTTGTCCGGGAGCTAAATTTATTCTGAACCAAAATAAATTTCATTAAAATCTTTTTTTTATTTATAAAATAGCTACTACTCTATTCTAACCGTAACCATCTAAGGTGGAATTTTCCTTTTCTTACCTTTTGCACATCAAATGCATTGATTCAAAACTAGTTTAACATGCAGGAAAATTGACACATCAATATATATTTTAATTAGGAAAGTGAGAAGGAGTTTTTGATAGATTTAGAACTCTTATATCCTCTAGACAGTCTAGACTGTAAAATAATGCAATACAAAAACATTTATTCATGACAAAACAAATTTCAGTTTAATTTCATGTTTTTATCAGATCTTTTTACTCTAGATAATAGATTAAGCTATGTTGATTGTAAATTGATTTTTTCTGGATATTTCAAGAGTTGAACTGATCAAAAGTAAGCCTAGAGAAAATAATAAATGCAAAAGTATTTGATAACTGATACATTGTAAAATTATACACTATCTCAAGAAATTTGAGAATAATTAACCATTTTGGTTAACCGTAACACAATCTCAAGATTCACTTAAATCATATGTCATGTGTCCTTGTCTAACAACCGTTTTTTTATGGAAGCCGCAGTGACATGCCTCACTGTTTTAGGTTTTACAGATAAGAAAATTTGTATTGAGCTAAAAAAAAACTTTTAAAATATTCTAGAATGATTAAAGAAACCTTTTTCGGTTTTAAAAAAAATATCTACCGTTTGCTTACATATTTAATTTTAGTTTTTTTATCGAAAACAACAAATATCTCAACTTATTTTGTGACCAGTGAGAAATTTTATTTATTTAATTTATTTATTTTAAAATTAACAACACTGAATATTTTTTTTCACGAAGAGATATGATATGTAACTTATTCACAGGTGTTTTTAATTAAAAATGTTTTATCGATATTAATATCTTTTTTGAACTCTGCTAGGTGGGAGTACCCTCGAGGGCCAAGCACCTTAACATAATTTTTTTTTTGTTTGTGAATAAGCAAATTAGTGGGTGAATCATCAAAGCAAGACAATAATGTATTTTCTTCTTTTGTAATAATTGCATTAGAAATTCATGACTTTATATAGGTTTGAGCAAAAATTCATAGTACGAGAGCTGGAATTAGAAATATATACCCTCATGTGTTATTTGAGAATGACAAAGATTATGTGTTAAATAATATACACATTGATAAATTGCGAATACGTTGCCTAGCTAAGTCGCGTACCACAGCCATTATTAATTGTAATTAACTTTTTTAAATTAATTTCCCCGATGTGTTATTTATAATAATTGTGCATAAACTGAGAGAGTATGACACAAGGAATTGGTAAAATATTGGTTGCCTACTTTCCCCCAGTACAAGGTTGAACTTGCCAGGTATAAAGAGGTGAGCAAGCGCTATTAATATATCCTCATCAGTTATTTAATCCAACTTTATATGAGATGAAAGGTTATTTTATACTCTATCCAACAGTATTAGGTTGCCTTAGTAAAACTTTGTCACATGTGCAAAATGATTGGAACACACGTATAAAAACACAGAAACATCAATAATTCCGAAAATTTATGATTTTTTTAGCTTTATTTAGCTACTAGTCAACGCCCTTGGTTAATTCTAATTATCTATCTTTTTCCTTTTTTCCATTTCGCCAAGTATCCTCAATTTGGAAGGGTGTTGGGTGCCCTACGAACCATGTTGACTTCAAATACCTATCATCCAAGAACCAACCACAATCGTCAGGGTTTAGTTTGGCGCAGCATACATCTGTTGCATGATGCAACATTGAGTTTACGTAGCTTGTGCGCAAAATTTTCTGTTTCAATGACTTCCAGCATGGTGGGATGAGATTGGAATCAATGCCTTTAATCTTCTTTATAAATTGCTCTTTGTCTTTTTTCGTACCATAATTTGTTTGGAACATTCGATATCTAGGGTCATTGACGCTTATTCATCCAATACATGAGAGCAGTAAACTCCTGAACGTGTTTTACAATAATTCCGCGCTCAATACTTGATATCTTAAACCTAGGCAACCATGGACGTGACAAAGTTTTGCTAAGGCAACCTAGTACTGTTGGGTAGGGAATAAAATAACCTTTCAACTCATATAAGGTTCGATTAAAGAACTGACGAGGGTATATTAATAACGCTTGCTCACCTCCTTATACCTGGCTACTTCAAGCTTGAACTGGTGGGAAAGAAGCAACCTATATTTTTCCAATTCCTTGTAACAATTTTTATAAATAACACATCGGGGAAGTTGATCTAAAAAAGTTAATTACAATTAATGTTGTTTAACAGCATCGGTACGCGATTTGGCTAGGCAACCCATTCGCAATTTATCAATGTATATATTATGTAACACATAATCTTTGTCAACATCAAATAACAGATGAGGGTATATATTTCTCATGCCGGTTCTTAGACTATCATCATTTTAGTTTAAAAATTTTACATATGGTATTGGGAAAAATCACTTGGACCTTTCAATTAATATAATTCAATCTATTATTTGATGAATTTGATTTGTTTCTGTATTGCATTGAAAATAATGTATTTCACAGAATTGTTAGTGATCATCTATGTCTAAGAGATGCAGCAAGATGCATATGATTTAAAACCTTCCAATACCTTGATTTTGGCCTGTTACCACAAAAAACATTCAGAAGCATGCAAAAAATACAAGAAATTCATTGTGAAAGAGATTCCCAAATTAAAAGTGAGAATGTAAAAGAAATTATTCTGTTACATTCAGGGTTATTTACAGTAGCTTACTGTACGAATATTATCATATTCCCACCTGTGATGATTAAAGCAAAATGACACAAATTAATAATATAATTTCATTTGGTTTGTACAAAATGCAATATTTAAAGCAGATAAGTAAATTTGATTTGTCTGAAATTGTTTTTTCTGTAGATGCACAGGCATAGGAATATAGAAAAAAGAAAATTATATAGAAACATTACCTGAAATTCATCCCATGGTATAGAACTACACTCTTCATTACTTATATTTCCAACTTGTATTTTAATACTAGAGGAATATCCTAAAGATTGCTGCAGAAATTCTACCTTATTTAATTTAAATGTTGTAACTCCAACCTGCAATTAAATTTCTTATAATAAAAAAAAACCTGCACAATACATTTAATATGTACACTCACTAAATCTTTTCTTCTACAACTACTTGTTAAAGAATGATCACTAGTGGAAGGTGTTGTGCTTTCCTCTTCTATCACTTCACTTGCCATTTCAACAGGAATTTTTGAGTTTGAAATGAATTCAGGTACATGGAACATGGCATCTGCATTTTGATTATTACGTTCTTCCTGCTCCATTGTTAAGAACACGTAATTTTCTGAATCACTTGAAGCATCACTTCGAATGGACATTGTATCACTAGCATCATCTATATTTGTTTTTAGGGCACTATCAATTGAAGTCATAAAATTTGAGAGCCCTTTCTTCATTGATGATAAACCTGGTAATCACTTAATATTAATAATAGTGCCAGAGGATGTAATTATTATTTTTACCGGCATTAAAATTGTTTGGTATATTTGAAAAAGGCTGTGTTGGTAAAGGCTTTGAAATCAATTTGGGCTCTTCAATATGTTGGGCAAAATCTACTGAATAACTCGTTGCCATTGGAATAGTATCATTATGTTGAGGTTCTGCTGATTCAGTTATTGGAGGAACAGTTGATTTAGTCATTGACAAAGTACTATTTTGCCACATAGTAGCTGTCGATCCTAAAATGTATAATTTTCTATAACCTTCTAGTAATGATTCAGTGTTAAGTCAAATTTAAACAAAAAACAGAGTAGGTGCTACTTGCACAAGAAAATAGAAACAATTTCTATTGCTAAAGTAGTTGCTCAATTCAGTTTTCTACACAATACAAGAAACTAAATTAATTACTTTATTTAGTAACTTGCTTTAGCTACTTAATGCCTTGCAGATATAAAAATAAAGAAAGGTCTAACTTAGTTACACAAATTATAAACTTCTATAGTTAAAGGATCCTATGAGGCATCCTTGGCAGCAGGCACACAAAACTTCATTAATAATTAGAATAAAGCTAAGTGCATTTAAATGTATTAAATTAAATTATAAAGTGTTTAAATAAAATAGTAAATAGTAATTATTATATTACCCCCATTTAAATAATAACCCAATCACAAAAAAATGAAAGTTTGGGCCTGGGGGTCGGACAATGATTTCTTTACATTTTTTGATCACTGAATCAGAAAACGCCATCCACTTTACTCCAGCACGTCACATTTTTCATAAATAGACATAACCTAAAATTTTAGTATTTTTAAGGACAATTTTTGTACAGTTAGCGGTTTTTCCTTATCAAAGCGACTTTCTTCATGCAAATTGAAAAATGTATTTTCAAGTTCATCAAACATCCTACATTTTTGATATCTTTAACCATATTGGCTACGATATTGTCCTAAAAATACTTAAATTTGAAGTTAGGTCCATTCAAATGTCATTTTGAAGCTTTATCTTTATTTTCATGGTGAACCGGGTCATCTGAGAGAAAAACTAATACAACATTCGTATTCAGTACATCAATTGCATGAAGAAAGTCGTTTTGATAAGGAAAAACTGCTTGCTGTACAGAAATTGTCCTTAAAAATACTAAAATTTCAGATTATGTCCATTTATGATTAAATGTAATGTGCTAGAGTAAAATGGTTGGCGTTTTCTGATTCAGCGACCAAAAAAACATAATGAAATCATGGTCTGACCCCCAGGCCTGAACTTTCATTTCATCTTGTGTGGCTGTATAATGGATATTGAAATATTCCGAACTACAATATTTTAAGTAATGGATACAATTTTTGATAAATACTATTACAAAAAAATAAAAAATAAAAATTACCTCCACCTAGTATATCATCTGCTAAACTTGAAGAATCAGGTAAAAATGATTCCACATCACCACCAGATGATTCCTTACCGGGGCATTGTGATGGCATAACAAATGTTATTTCTAATTGAGGAATTAAAGCACCAAATATTATAGAATCATTACTTTCCACCTACAATTAAATTGTGACAGGTATAAAAAACATAGGTGATTGAAAATACCTTCATTATTCGATTTGAATCTATTGACAAAAATGTAGTTAATTCTGCAACATCTTCAGCCAATCGTAGCAAGAATAAGTATTGATAATGGTTAATTTGAACACTAACTAAATTAGATATGTGAGCCAGAGCATGTATATCTGCATTTCGTAAATCATTACTCTCCATCTTTATTGTAGAATTGGGATCTAAATGTGTATGAACCCATAAAGTAATAGGAACTGTATCCAAGAAAGGAACAGGTTTTGCAGATGCTCTTGCGCCAAAGAATTCACCATAAACTGGGTCCAAATGTATGCACCACACATCTTTAGCTTCAGTCCAAAAAAATTCACGGTATAATTGCCCAATCTAGAACAAAAAACAGACGCATATAATCAAGAAACATTTCTTAGATAAATTAAATATATTTTCTAAATTCTAAGAACAATTTATTACTAAATATCACTAAGTTACATTTTGTAATAGAAGTACCTATCTTTGCCTTATTTTTCTCAGTAAAATCAACAGAAAATGAAAATATAAGAGCAAAAATGTACTTAATGACTTTTGTCAGTAATGTAACAATTTATTTTAATTGTGCCAAAACCAACTGTAGTAACATTTAACTTCCAACATAATATTACAATGAATGTGTGTTTATATTGGTATTGCCAAATATATTGAGCGATTATGATGTGAAATGAATTTAATTTGTCTCTAAATACATATATTTCTACTTACCAGAGCATTTAGTGATGACAAATCCAATTCTTTAGGTACCGAACGTATATTGTCATTTGCAGAAATGTGGTCTATAAATTTTTGGGTAACAATATAAAAATCAGTAGATTTTGAAGGAAATTCACTTCCAAAAAATAGCGAGCCCATATGAAATGAATCAACACATTTAGCTAAGTCTGCTCTTGATGATTGTTCGAGACTTCTAACATTTGTGATTGTAGCACGAGTTACTTGAAATGTCAGTGATCGTGGTCGATCTCTTTGTGCGTGATATTCTTTCCCACTTTCAAATATGATCTAAAATTACAATGTCTTAATCAAGATAAGTTATTATAGACATGATACTTACTCTTGGAAGAATTGCTTCAATTTTCACATCAATGTATGTTAGACTGGAATTGGCAGTTTCTTTTTTAGAGGAAAGAAGAGACTGATGTAAATTTAAAGCAAAAGAATTAAACCATAAACAACTATCCACATCAAAAATGATTTGGATTGGATTTACTTGAACATAGAATTTTGGCGGTGGTACTGAAAAAGAGAATAAAATTAAACAGAATTAGATGCAGATTAAGTTTGAATCTATACTATTATAAATTTGGTTGACTTAAGGCTTGTCTCTGCCTCAGATGTATAACCAGCTTTATGCGCATTAAAATAAATTACAAAAATGTTGTTCAAGCCCAGGCAGCATGGGGCAGCCTCGGCTTGTGTTCTAAAGAGACAATTTTTTGATCTGCCCACGAACGCGTATGCGGCATGCCTCGGCACTGATCCATGTGCTCGAGCAAAAATAAAATAAAATTCTGTGCATTCGAAGCAGAGTTAAAATGCACGTCCAGATCTGAACAGGTACCGAGGCAAGTTCGGCGGTTCCTCACTTTGATGGACCGACACACGATGGCTCGGGTGGCAGAAGCACATGAGGCAATCCGAGGCATGTGGCTCTGCCTCAGATGTGTAACCGGCTTTAAACATAGTGGTGTAACACATTTTAAATCTTAAATGAAATTTAGACGAGTTTAGCCTTTTAACCTTTAAGCGGTGTTGTGTACCCAAAAAAGCTGTTTTTCTTGTGACGTCTTTTATGGATGCTCCCTAATTTAATTTTAAAAAGAGAAATAAAAATTGTTCTTAGATGGAAATTATACATACGATGAGCGTTGTATGTTCAAGGTAAAAATAGATCTTGAATGTGATTGTGCACCGCACACAAGCATGAAATAATGTGAATACTTTATTTAAATTTTCGATCTTAGTAAACTCTCTTACATTTATCAAATGTAGCTCTGAAAATTAATTTCATATATTTTAACCAAATATTGCCTTAATGAAAAAATCTTCCTTACAAATAAACTGGAAAACACACCATTTATTAAATATTTAACTTGTTATCAAATATTTCCTATTCAAGATATTGTAGTGAACCTATTGGCAACCAAACGTACACCTAATACGTAGCGCGGAAACATACCAAGAAGAGTGTGTGTAAGAGAAATCTCCGTAAGAAATAAATGCTTGCTCGGTCAATAATAATTGTAAATAGTGTGTTATTTTAGTTGTAATTGTAATATTCTAGTTTAGAATAAAATTTAGTTTAAAATAAATTGAAAATTATTTACACCCAGGGTCGAACCCTGAAAATGTTACAATATAATTATCATTTGCTATTTATAATTTTAAACATAAAAGTATTTATTATTTTTTAATACAACAAAATACTTACATGGAAATGGAGTATCATCAGGATAATAAAAGTAAGTAAATTCTGCATGCACAATGCGAGCTTCAGGTGGTAAAGCCATATGATCACGATCACCTAGCAGATAAAACAAAATTATTATATCAATAGATGGATATTAAACATCATAATTTTTTAATGCAAGTGCATGCAATGCATTTTCTTTAAAATACCAATTTTTCCATAAACTTGTGTACAAAATAAAAAAACAATTCTAGTGCTAGACATAGAAACTACAACAATACATAAAGTTGGAAATGTGTAAAATATTAAAACCTGTGAAATTGTATAAATAAGAATTTGAATAAAGAATTAATAGATATTATTATGTTAGAAGAAAACATAAAAGTAGATTCTATTCCTATAAAAGACCAAAAGTAAGTTGTGCAGACCGGGGCATATTTTCACAGTTTGGGCTTTTTGTTCTCTCTAGCATTGTAATGTAGGTTTAAAAAAATAGCGCCGCAGCATTTGGTGCGTTAATAAGTCTACTTTGTGAACATAATATAATATAATTGGAAAGTCATCCCTACAATGAATAAAACAACATTTCCTAAAATTTTAATTTTGGGAAAATTTGCCTCGCATATGGAGCAAGTTTTCTCAGGCTATGGGGCAAGTTTTCCTGACATATTTAAATAGAAAAAAATTTAAAGATAAAAAAAATTTTTTTTAAATTAATTTTTATTTTACTATTATAACATGTAACAAACGTAAAGAAACTTTTTTAATTTTTTTTCGTCTAGCTCTAATCAGATTTTTCCGATAGACAGTTAAAACATGTAAACATTTTAAGCTTATTCATAAATTTACATAAATAAATGAAAAACTAAGTTTTCACATGGT
>JAODAH020043080.1:0-10266 GCA_027574865.2 Coproporus ventriculus | reverse complement strand
ATTATAAATCAGTATTAAATATGAACATGTGTCAAGAACGTATGTTAACTTAACGGTTACTTAAAGTATTGTAAAACAAAATGCGGATAGCTTAATGTAGCAGAAATTCTTATTCTTATGTTCAGTACTCAAAAATTAATATTCATTAATTTTCTTACTTGTAGAAAATTTATATCAATGGCAGCTAAATGGAGATTAAAACTATAATGATATCCTGTTCATGATCCAGAAAGAAAATTTCGAATTGTATTACATTAAGCTTAAAAAAATTATTTTCGGTTTTAAATTTCCTCCGAGATTTATCGCATTATTGCACATTTTTAAGACAAATTCTATGAATCAAAATTTTAGTGCATGAGTGGAAGTTGTTATATTCATTAATAATCGTCTATGTAATCAACAATTTCAACATATTAAATTAGGTTCATTAATTTTAACTAAGGTTAATGAGATAACGTACAGATAATTACAAAAAAACAAACAATAAACACTTTTTTGCTTCCAATTAGTTAAATTACGAACTTTTTTATACCAGAAGAGTAAAAAAAGATACGTAATCAGTTTTGGTATTTGAAATAAAACTCATAAAAAATTATTTACCTGTATTGTACATCGAAAGAATTTATACAAAAAATATTTCCATTAATTATTCATATACTCTACTTCGAAATTGTTTGACATTCTTTTATTTGTTCACTTAAAACAAATTCTACACTATTGTTTTCTTGCGACATGAATTTAGAAAGCTTATTTCCATTCAATAAAAAGTTAAGAAAATAGAGAAAATTAATATGCAAAAATTTTAATCTGCATTCTAAAGTAGTTGATGCGTGACATGTTGATTTAAAAGTAAGTCCGCAACTCTATATATTAAAAACGAAAATAAAGTGAAAATGTACTTACTATTCGGCTAATATCACATATTCTTGATGGAAAACTTTATAAAATTTATTGAGGTCTTCATTTTGTCTTCCAAACAAATTTTCCTTGTTGTGGCCTGACGGCAGTACTTTTCGAAGAGATCCTTGTCGTGTGAAATTTTCTCCTGCTTCTCCCTATTTAAATAAATACAAAAATTAATAAAAATAAATTATTTACCTTATTGTATCTAGTTCAACCTCCTCTTCATCCATTATTTAATGTTTTAAAAAAAGGAAAAATGATACAAATGTTTACAGCTTCATTTAAGTTATGATAAATACCTTATCACGCCCAATTGATTGTAACATTATAAAACTTATCACTTATTGTTAAAACTAGATAACATATTTACATTAATATAGATAAAATATAAAGAGCCATTATGGATGAATCACTTCAGCAGGTGTAATTATAATTGTCAGTGAATCCTGCTATTTGGGTTGCCTATAGTTAAACTAATTACACATTTTCGTACCATTTACTTTTGCTTCAAAGCTTTCCATGAAAATATACGTATTTGGATAAAGTGGCTTCTATTAGGTTGATATTTTCGTTGCTGCGATATCTGTGTCGTTTATTTCTCTCCATTAAAAATCATCACAAGTACAACCTTACACGTTCCATATAATTTTAGATGGAAGATGATTGTTAAATAAAATTCAAATTAAGAATTTTCATTTCCTTCATCGTATTGTTGTTTTCTATTATAATTTGTAATATACTTGTACTTAAAATTATACAAATATTAATATTACATTTTTCTTAAATTATTATACCACGAGTTGTCAATTTCATAATTGTGACCTTCGAATTCAAAATGCGTGGGAGGATTTGCTTCTCCGTTATTAAACGTAAAATATTTACTAAATTCAATAGCCAATTTTGATCTTACTAGTCCTATTGAACCGGCCCTTTCAGGTGCTGGATGGTAAACTCTACCTGTATCAGGAATCATAACTATCTTCTCCGGTTCAAATTTGATTGTTAATAAATCATTTGCATGATTATAAGCGAAGCGATTTTCAATAACACCTACTTTACTTTCCTTTTTTACAACATGTGTAAAAACAAAAGGTACATCATCACATCTCACGAAATTTCTTTCTTTTCCACATATCGATAAATAAGGGAATTCTTTGTAACGATCCGTATCATTTAAACGAAGTTGATTAAAAAAGAATTTGAGGAATTTCTTTTCTTTAAAGCAAGATGTAAAATTCTTCATGAGGGAATCATCTAGAAATAACTGTTTCAATAAATCGTTTTCTGTTTAGTTTCATCCTTACCATTCCTTGGTGATCGATAAAATAAAAATATTCTCGAACTTTCGGTTCTGGTTCCTGTCCTTGAATGTAACTTACATATCTTACAAGATTTATTTTAAAACTACGCACAATTTTTTGTGTTAACAAATTCATAATGAATTTTGAAATGATAATGAGTTATGGAAAAATTTAGACATGTTTTTTAAAGTATGCAACCAAATTAACATATTGTTAAGCATTTTTGCCAAATGAAAATAATGAAAAATTACCAATCATACCAACATAAATGATTTTTGTATTTAAATTTTTAGTGAATACATAAACAAAACAGTTTTGAATCTAAAACAGCAACAAAATAAATAATCAGAAAAATGGTCCCCTTTTTAAATAAAGTACGATGTAATATCTTTTTTTACATATTTTTGAATTTTATGCTTTTTAAATTTATAATTCCATTTCTTATAAGTTTTCAATTTTCAAAATTTCTTTAAAATTATTAAAAATTAAAAAGTGTTTGAATACAAATGAATTTCAAATGCCTTAATCACAAATATCTTCACCTTCACCCATAGCCTTCACCTCTTCATTCAATTTGTCAAATGTCATTTCTCAAAAGAAAATTCTAGCATTAATTTCAATCACCTTTCAACTTTAAATAACTATTTATTCATAAAATACATCATATCAGTAGTTGGGAAGACTTAAATATCAAAATGGTAAGAAATTAAATAATTGAAATAAAAATAACCTCAAATTTTTTTAGACTGCAGGCATTATACTGACTGGTATCGGACTTGCTGCAGTAGGTTTCGCTGGAAAGTATGTATTAAGACAATTGCCAAATGTTTCAAAAACTGTAAACGAAGCTATAAAGAATATGCCAAAATTTGATGCCGATAGCTTAGCATCATCTCGCTACTATAAAGGGGGATTTGATCCAAAGATGAATCGGAGAGAGGCTTCTTTGATATTAGGTATTTTCAATATTTATTAATCAATTTATAATATAACACGTGTTGCTGTTTCAGGTATCAGTCCCACAGCAAATAAAACAAAAGTTAAGGAAGCGTTTAAAAGAGTTATGGCAGTAAATCATCCAGATAGAGGTGGTTCGCCTTATATTGCATCAAAAATTAATGAAGCAAAAGATTTCTTAGAAAAACATTAATTTAAAGAAAACTAGAAATTATACAATGATGTGATATAAGGCTAATTAGTATACTTTAGACATGTAAATTACAGTTAAATTTATTTCAATAAATATGTCAAGTTTTAAATGATTTTTTACCCTCCAATTCCTTTATAATATAATCCTGAGAAAAGTATTTTTGAATATACAAAAGTGCTCTTGTGATATTATTGAAAATATCTTTTTAATATAATTAAGTTTTTTATGGAAATCACAGTAAGTTGTATTTTTGTAGTTGAGGTTTCATTTTGTAGATATTTTTAATAAAATATGCAGCCAATGAAACGCTTACCAAAAACACTTACTTTTCAGTTATTAAGTTTTTTTGATATATTTTAAGCTATTATCCCCCTTAAAATATGTTACCCTTTTAATACCTTAAATATTATAGTAATAGAAAATATTTAAATTGAAAAGAAAACTGGTTTTATGAATGAAATTACAAACAGAAATAGAAAAGAAAAAGTTACTCATTAAGATAAATAAACCATCCTCTATATTAACTATTGTCAAACCATTTCGGAAATAATATCATTAAATATTATCATTCTGTTAAAATTTTTTTCTTAATTTTAAAAGCTTTTTAAATATAAAAAAGGTGATAGCAGCAATAATGAAAAAGATACAACCTTACAACATAGTACTTTCTTTTCATAATATTCCGTAAGTAACAAGGATTTATGTATTAATAAAACATAAAGTAATTTTAAAATGGTTGAAATCTAAAAAATTTTGAAATAGAAAAATTAAATGAAACATTGCAAATTTATTAATTAAATAAAGAAGGAGTATGCCCTTATGACTTATTTTTAATTTTGTAATTATATGGACTATTTTTTATAATTATTCATATAATTTAAATTTCTTAATTAAGAATTATATGATGATTATATTGAGTTATTGAAATAAAGAATTTTTTTATATTAAAATTACTCTAGTTGTGTAACTTTTTTTATTTACAAATGCTAAACATTTGCTATTATTGCAAAGACATATTTAAATAAGTGTATAGTAAAGATTGCAAAAGCAATATAGTAATATTTTTATTAGCTGTTATGAGCTGTTCTTTTAAACTAAAAGCTTTTTAAATATAAAAAGCTAATTGCAGTAATAATGTTAGAGACATTTTTACATATTTTCGTAATATTTCTCAAGCTAAACGGATCTATACATAAATCAACCATAAAAATATAAATTATATGAATAAAGATTTTTAAATATAAAATAATTTAAATTTAAATAATGAAATAAACTCCAAAATAAACAATTAACTAGAATGAATATTTTAAAAGTTAGTAAACTCATAAACTATTTGTTAGTAATTTTGTTTTTACTAGATAAATCTTCATCTTTTCAACTTGCAAGAAAATTCGATGAAAATGAAGAGGTAAAATACATAACATGCACTTCAGACAAAACAACTTTCAATGCACGTCACTACAGCAATCTGACATCAATATACGTACAGTATTACCGATGAAAAATAATTGAACTTTATAATTTAGCACAAAACTTGTGTTGGTATTATTGAATGTGTTTACCGAAGGCAGCGATGACATGCAATTTAAGTTATTTTGTCCAAAGAATTACTAGAAATTATTATTTGCACTTACTTTATTATTTTTTTCTATTTCCATTTTTCCCTGAGAATTATTTTCTCCGATATTTTCTTAGGCATATGTATGAATGAAACATTTTTTGTTTTTTAGGATTTAAATATTCCTACTGGTAAATTATTGAAATGTTTCCAAAAAATTTATGACAAAATGAATATAAACAGTTTTGAAGTATTTCTTTCAACAAAATATGAGGAATTCATTGTAACTTTTTTGAGTTCTATCAATTCATCTTATGAATTATTATATAAAAACATGGACCCGGATATGTTTTCCACTAGACATAAATTATTCGTTTCAATATTTGATCAAAAATTCTCTTTAGATGATGGTTTTATTAGAAGCGAAGTTAAATATAAAATAATAATTTTATTAAATGAAATCAATTATCTACCAGATTTTCAATATTTCCAGAATGTTATTTTAATAGATGTTAAATTGGATGTTTATATTTGGGAAATGGATTGTACATTATCAAAATGGTCTTTTAAGTATTACACAAATTGTGAGAGTGATTTATTCGATCAGATAAATTTAATCACAAAATTTGAATCAACATTTCAAAACTTTACAAACTGTACTTTGTTTATTGATGTATCTTGCAAAGATAACCATGAATTAGAACAGCAATGCAAAATTATTGAAACTTTTGTAGAATTGCATGATATAAAAATTCAAGAAAGTGATAGAATTCCTCCAGTTATATTAATACAATATTTCGATCCCAAAAGAGCTATTAAAATCCCTTTTCCTAAAATGAATTGGCTCTGTAAGTTATTTATAGCAAAATACAGAGTTCTACAAATTGCACCGAAAAAAATTGCTTCTGGATATGCTTTGATAAAAGCTTTTAATACATCTGTTTGGCTCCTATTTATCTTCAATCTGTTGGTATTTTTGTTTTTAAAAATAATCACGAAATTTACTTCAATCTTTGAATACTTCAGTATATTTTATGCGATACGAATTATATTTTCCCAAAATGTTTTCAAATTAAAAGGGAAACACAATAAAATTTTATTTATATTTTGGTCTTTAATGATGATTGTGTTAACATCAGCTTATCTGGGACGATTTTATTCCATGCTAACAAAACCACTTTATGAACCTAAGATAACTTCAATTTCATTTTTGAATACGCACAAGTATCAAGTGATGATAGATACATTGTATACATCAGAATTCAATGATGAGTCGTTGATAAAAGAAAGCGTTGAAGATTCACAATTGGATTTATCAAATTTTATGTGCAGTACGTACGGTCCCTCTCGCCGTAGCCCTTGTGATGATATGAGCAAAACTGTGAATATAACAACTGTTAATGAGTTTGAAATATCTGTTCTTAAACAAACATATTATTTTATAAAACTGGCGATGGCATATGAAACACTTACAATAAGAAGTGATGTGATTTTAGATGCTTTTCAAAGTATGGTTTATAATTTGCTTTCTGCTGGTATTATACAGAAATGGTATGCTGACCGATATTATGATCGTAGTAATATGGTGAAGCAAGTTGAATCAAAATTTGTTCCAATTACTATAAATCACTTATTTCTTATATTATACACTTTTATTATTTGTACTGTACTAAGCAGTATTGTGTTTTTAATGGAATTAAATTGGGAAGCAATTGAATCATTCTTTCGTCGTATTAAAGATTTTTTCGTAGCATATATACGTTAAAGTTAATTTAATTTATCATAGTAATTTAACTTTTAAAAGTTAGACATTAATAAATTTAGTATGATATTTCGTTTGTCACTATGTTTATTTATTTTAAAATTGGATGTGCACCTACTCAATACTTAAAAATTGAACATATTCATAGAACATATTCTAATTTTTTCTACTAAATATCATAACCGACTTTTAAGCAACCTACATAATATCAGGAATCTGAATTTGCGGAACGAAGTCAAATTAAGACATCAAGATTAATTAATTTATTGTTCCGCAATTTCCGATAGTTGATGTTGCGTGGGTTGCATAAAAATAACTATTGAAAATTAAGTTATGTATGTGAGGAACACAGAATATCAAATTAGATAAAAGCAAATGCAAAACATAAATTTAAAGAAAAAAACTTTATTTATTGTTCTTGATTCTTTCTGTTACAGAACAGTGTACATCATAATTTAAGTGATTCTTTTTCCACACAATTACTTACCAAAAAAACAAAAATTACTAACAGTGAAACATTAAAATTCGGGTGCCATAATGAGATTACTATGAAATCCGTTTGAAGTGCATTGATAAAGAATTATAATTAGTATATTATGATTGTAAAGTAGAAAAAAAAACAATTTAATTGCCAATTTATTAAATTTTTTGACAGATATGAAACTGAGTAACTCATATATTTTCTTTTTAATTAAAAATTGTGCAATCTCTCACATAAGTATTACATGTCGAGATGAAGGATATTCTCGACAAAATGTTCATTATCAGAACTTTAACTTAATTTATACTGTTAAATTAGGTTCTTTTATATTTGCTCCAAAATATTTCTAATAAAAATGTTATTGAGGCAAATGTAATACATAAAATGAAAACATAAAAAATAAGAAATAAATGTCCAGTACTAATAGATTTGTTTTCATAATCAATATTTACCAAATTAATTGTTTGGTTGTAATAATAATCTGCAAACCATTTATTTAAAATTCCACTTGAATACAAGAAATCCACCATTTTTTGTAACTCTTTCAAGATTAATCTATTTTTCACGGTAATTGTTTCAAAAGATGTTGCAAGCTGAATAAAGTAATAAGTTTTTTTTAAGATTGGCAACTCAAATTCATAAATAGTTGTAACGTTACTAACAAAATTGAAATCTAAACAATTTGGTCTGCGGTCAATACCAGATGTGCTGCACACAAAATCATTAATTGATATATTATCCAAACCTTCTTGTAACAAATCTAAATCATAAAATTGTCCTCTGTTGTATGGGTCAAGGAACAGTTGGTATTTTGAATCTATCAAGTCTCTTACTGTGTTCATCTTGGTTTCATATGAAGGTTTCATTAGTAAAGAATAAAAATGTCCAAGATAAGCCGAGGTTAATATAAGAGTCATTAAGGTCCAACTTATAAAAATCATTCTATTTTGAATTGATTCGGGAGTTTTAATGCCTTGTTGGAATAAAACTGCAAGAATATTTAATAAACCAAAGTTTTCAGATTTTGATAGAAATTTTGTTATAATTTCAAAAATTATGAAGGCCACTAAAGTAACAATAAAAATAATCCAAACAACAGATCTAAATGCTTTAAGTAAAGCATATCCTGAAGATATTAATTTTAGTTTGATTTGCACAACACGCAATTTTGGAATTAATATGGTTAGTAATTCGTATTGTTTCAAAGGTTGTCTTAGGAAAGTCGCACCTGTTTTGAAATATTCTAAATATATTGTTGGTAATGTGTAATTTGCTTTTGCAATTGTTATACCATGAAGTTTACCAAAAGTATTTATTATCTTACATAAAGGCTCTATTTGTTTATTATTATCGCAAGATATTTCGGTTAATAGTGGACATTTTTTAAAGTCATTAAATGTTTGCTCAAATTTTGAAAATAAATTTTCTTCTAAATTTTCACAATTTTTATAGTATTCGAAGTACCAGTTGGAATTTGTGCAATTAATTCTCCAAACATAAATTTCTAGTTTAGAATTGATTAGTATTATATTTCCTTCTAATGAATATTGCAATTCTATTGGTTCTTCACTTAAGTAGTAAATTATTTTGTGATCAATGTTATTCAATCGAACAATAAAATTCACAAAATTATATTCGTCAGTTACTGTAAATAAATATTTATAAATACTATTAGAATTAATAATGATGTTATTATTTGTATTTGTATATGTTGCTATTTTTGAAAGAATTTTAAGGGTTTGATCAATAAATTCGAGCTCTGTTGTTTTGTAAAACACTTCTAAATGTGAGTTGATATCTTTAGAAATTTTTTGAAAACATTTTAAAAATTCATTATCTTTATTTTCCAGAACCTAAAATAGTTCTTAAATTGTATATGGAGTATTAAAAATTAAAAAAATTAATTACCTTTAATACTGCTAGTGATTCGGTAACTATAAGAAGAATTAAAAGAAAATTTTTAATTTTCATTTTTGAATTAGAGACGAGGAAAATTTTATATTATCATAAAACGTATTTGAGTAGTTCACAAATGTGTCAAATTTATACAAATTTTTTTTGCTTGTTATTGCTTTGAAATATAATATTCTATCGACATGCTAAATTGCTTACCAAATTCAATTTTGTTTTTCTTTTATTTAGCTACCCATAACTCATTTATTTAATATCATTACATAAAAGTTGGTTAAGTAAGATTCTTTTTGGTAAAGTCACTTTATTGTATTATTATAGTTAAGCAAATATTAAAATGATTTTTTTAGAACTAATCTTTTTTCTAGAGCTCTTAATAAAATATGATCATCTGTTCGTTTTAATTATTCTCTAGTAAAATCGTGCAATCTATCTACAGCTTAAATGTTTCCAACTTTTAATGAAGAATTGGGAAGTTTTATTACATGCGATAATGATCTCATAAAAAATAGAAGCGCATAAATCAAAAATATATCCGAACTTTATCGATGTACCTGCTAATAACTAAAATTTTTACGAACTTGAAAAGTTCGTATATGAAATCTAAATGTCTCTCTCTCTCTTTCTCTGAGTGTGTGTATGGGCGCGAATCCCTCGATCATTAAGCAATTAACAACGTACACTGTTACGAGAGAGGTTCTAGTTCATGAAAAAAATGCTTTATCCACTCGATACTTTATTATATTATAATTTATGATAAATATCAGTAACAAACTACCAAAATATTTGTGATTATTACATCAATTAATAAAAGAAGAAACCAAAATATAAAGAAATTCGACAAAATTAGTCTGTGTAACTATGTATAATATTATTTTTCCAAAAAGAGCTCAGATATTGCACTTTTTTAAAGGTCTCCAATAAATTTCTAATAAAAATGTCATCGTGGCAATTACAATACAAAATAAGAACACATAAAATATTAGAAATAAATGTTCGATAGTAATGATTGTATCCTCTTCATTATTAATTTTCATTGAATGAATTGTTTTTTTGTAATAATGATCTGCAAACCATTTATTTATAATTCCATTGGCAGTTAGTTTATCCACCATCTTTTGTAGCTCTTCTAAAATTATTTCATTTCTTACAACAATGGTTTCAAATCTCATCGCAAGTTTTATAAAGTAGTAATATTTC
>JAODAH020043018.1:0-20405 GCA_027574865.2 Coproporus ventriculus | reverse complement strand
TATATATATATATAATTCTGGTTTGTAGACAATACTCGAACCGGCAACCTTCGGCTTACATGGCTGGTGCTCTACCAATTGAGCTACCGTAACCCTTTCGAAACATTTTTCAGAACTTGATACTAGCATGTGTATGACATGCAATCATTGTGTGCTGCATATACTCCCAAATCACATTGGAACTTGAATACGCAACAACACATGCATGTCCAGATGCTAATTTGCTGTACGCCCAGCACGCGATTAGATGGAGATAAATTAATTATTTTGCAAATTAATTTTTGATTATTTTTTCGAGTCCTGCCACCGACCAAGTATTTTTCTGAACTATTTTCGAATATTTATAACTTACGGACGTTATTTCGGAAAAAAGCATAAAAAACTAATTTGCAAAATAATTAATTTATTTCCATACAGATAAAATGAAATACGATCTTTTCAAAATTGGCATTTAATGCCACTATTCATTAAATAAATAAATAGTATATGATATACCTCAAACAATTAACATATCGTGTTGGCATAGTAATTTTAACTGTCGTCTAGGAATGTTAGCTTTTTTCTACTAGGTGTACTATTTATTTCTAAATTTGTTTTAAATCTATTGATTTTAGGGACACCAATAGCAATAAAGTAACAAACCTTTAAACTGAAAGAGAGAATTTGTTACTTTTTTGTTTTAAGTGTCTTATCTTTTTTTAACAATGATATATGTTGTATTAATTCAAAATTGTTTTCCACTGAAAACACTTTACCTTCCATTAATATATTATGAAGGTCAGCGATGGGATCGTTAACTACTTCAGAGTAGGACAAATTAGATGTCTTAAATAATGCGATAGTGAATAATTAATTTTATTCAATTAATTTTCTTCTTTGTCTAAATTATGAACTAATGCGGAATATATTTAAGACGGAGTAATATTTTACTTGTCATCGTTTTACCTCCCAAAAATTAATTTTCTTCTGATTAAGATTAATTAGTTACATTTGAATTTTAATGAGAAGTATGTGTAAGTTCAAAATTTTAAACATTGAATAATGGAGACCGTTACTTCGTGATATTTAGTGGGTATAATTGATTAAAATAAAACAACATTTCTATGTTTTAATATCATAGGGGGTTTTCATTACCGTTACCGGTTTCGGTTAATTTATAACTATTGACAAACTGGTATTTCACCTCCGCTTATCAATGGTTAAAAATTAACCGAAACCGGTCACGGTAATAAAAATACCCTGTGATATAAAAACATAGAAAAGTTGTTCTATTTTAAATATAAAAAATATAATAATAATAATGAATAAGTGTATGTTGAATGGATGAATTAAGGCAAAAGAATGAAGAAATAAAAGTGAACGTGAAAAATAATTGTAACAAAAAAATTTGGTATTAATATTAGCTTAATAGCCACTTTTTAAAGTATTTACCAGAAGTTGAAGAAATGTGATTTCCGAGATGGCACGGTATACAGTTATAAAGATCGTAAGAAAAGTGTTTTCATAAAATACGGAGCAAGCCATCCACTTAAAAAAAATGTACAATTCATCGATTTTAGCACTTTCTATAGGTCCTGAGCGAACTCCCCCACACGTATGTTCAAGTCTTTCTAATTTTTTTGTCAATTTAAGATTAGGGGATGTTCTTGATCACGTAATTTTTACTAAGTATTAATTAAGGCACTGATATTTGCACTATTTCCTTGGTTTATTACTGAAAATCATTAAGTACATTTTTTACAATCATTTTTGTAATGACTTTAATGTATCCTAGTGCTTATTTAAATTATATTTTCTCGTAAGAAAAGTTCTTAAATGCATTAGGGGACTGTAACATTCACAAACGAACAAAGGAGAGAAGGTACTTACAGGCCATACCAAACAATTTTAATTACACGTCATATATCTCGTCACCAAACAAAATCAGATGAACCAACACAACTGTACTTCCGGTGAGAAATTATAACATTGGTCGATGACGTCACCACTTATATATGATGATATCATAAAAAATAATTTTCACTAAGTTGTGAGATTTTTCATTCGATTTTAAAATATATCTAGTTTGTTGGGTGTTAGATCATTATTACAGCCACGATAAGCTGGGATCCATTTTTTAGAACACACGGTATATTACATTCTATAAAGACTGTAACTATTGAGTTCGAACCGCAATTGGAAATTGTTTTTTGCAAAAATATTAATATTTCGAAGAACGCAAATCGTTTTTCCACAAGAGAAAAAATTAGAGCTAACCAAATTGTCTTAGTGAATTTTTTAGTCTCTGGGCACCTCAGTGAACATATCCAGGGTAGTATGTATCTTCGTACTTGATATTTTTATTATTTTGTGTGCCGGTGTAATTTATAATAGATAATATGGTAATGAGTTTATTTGCAACGATTTTATAATTTTATTACTTGGGACATGTGTCGTCTAGCAACTGTTGTGTTATTTGCTTTACTAGTTTTATTATTTAACTCGTTCGTTACAAAAATATTACGTAACATACTTGAATATTCTTTTACACAAGGAAATTCTTAAAATCGTATTCTGCAAAATAACTTGTAAAAAATGAAAAACAAAGTTTTTGTAAAATTTCGAAGTATATTGTTAACACTGTTACATATGTTACGCTACACAGCGTCTTCGTCAGGCAGAAGAACTAATGAATATGTAGCAGTCTTTACAATATACTTCAAAATTTTACAAAAACGTTGATTTTTACTTTTTACAAGTTATAATGGAATTGCATCAAGTAACGACGCAATCAATACAATTTTTTCTGCAAAATAAGATTTCAAAGGTAAAAGTGGAACAGTGGAAGAGAATCATAATTTTCCACTCTTCTTCTTACGATCGATTTTAATTTTTTAAATGGAAATGTATATTTTTATATTTTATTTTTATTCTCTTCAGAAAAAATTAAGTATTTCTATTAGCAACTGCTTTTTCATTTGATTCTTTGTTTCTGGGAAACAAAAACTCATATTTTTGAAAATCACAAAATCAATATTCTTAAATAAAATGAAATGGGTCTCTCTTTCTCTCTCTCTCTCTGCAGCTAGTTTCCTCCAGTCTCCGCTTACATAGGGCCGCGGTTATGGAGTTAAAGACTGTATTGTCAAATGATTTTTCTATAACCAAGAAGGCAGCAAGTAGAATTTCTTTATTTTTCAGAGCAGCTTCCGCCTTCCTTGTTAGAAGGCTGAGTACTGTCTCTGTTGATCGTCCTGACATGTAAGCTTATTGGTTCTGGGACAATGTATAAGTTACCAATATACCGTCCCTAATATGCTTGTCCATGAATTTCTCCATTGTCTTTAGTACAAATGACAGGAGACTAATGGGTCTATATGATTTTGCAGGAGAATAGTCTTCTTTACCAGTTTTTGGTATAAAAACTACCCTGGTAAGCCTCCATGATATCGGCAAGTAGTGGAGGGCCATACTGGCCCTTAAGACCCCGCAGAGCCTTCGTCACAGTAGTTCTGAACCCTTTTGTGGCATGATGGGAAAAATTTCATCTGAGCCTGGTGATTTGAAGGGTACGGCTCATTTGACCCTTTCGAACGTGATCACCTTCTTGGCAGTCAGCCAGTCGTCTTTGGATGGTCTGTTGCCAGTTGCATACGGCCCCTGACTGACCCAATCTGTTAGTGATCCATCGAAGATTGTAACTCCCGAGATATGTACTCTGAGAAATTTACCTAAAGTTTCCTTCTCTGTCCTGGTGTACACTCCATCACTACCTTGTATAGTTTGGAGTGCGCTCTGAGGATTCTTGTAGAGTATTTTGTAAAAAGCCTGATATTGGCTGCTACAGATTCAATGTCCTTACAGTGCCTCCTCCACAACGCTCTCCGAGCCCTTCTCAGTGCTTTATTATACTCAGTTAGGGAGTTCCTATAGACTTCCCACGAACCTGTTGTGTTAGGTATATTGAATAGCTGTCTGACCCGCCTTCTCTGTTTGTCCAGAGCACTGTTCCACTATGGAACTTTCCTAGTAATGTGTCTCTCAACCAGAGGGCAGTTTTCATCGTAAGCTGAAATTACAGCTTTTGCAGTTTGCTTAGCTGCGATTTCTAGCTCTAAGTTATTCCTTACCGCTCCTAATTTACTAGTCAGATTGTGGTCTAGCTTTATTTTAAAGGCTTCCCAATCTGTTCTGTGAGGATTGAGGTAAACTTCGGTAACACCGCGATATGAAACTTTATGTGTCTGTGATCCAAGCAACTCACCTCATCTGACACATGTCAGTTCTTAACTGGGTTTCCAACGTATTACGTGTAATATAGTTTCCATAAGAAATTGTAAAGGTAGCGTGATGAGCATTGGAGTCACAACCAATGACAAGCTGTGTCCCTTGCGTCGCACAACTTGCTACCAGTCTCTCCAACCCTGCGCTGGTCTTCATAGTGTAGGTAGACTGATCCGAGTACGAGTTCCCTCAGTCCTCCTACACTACTACATACCTTCACTGCTACCACATCCTGCGAACAGAGGGAGGGAAAGCGCAGGATTTTTACATGTCTTTTGACAAGAATACAAGACCTGGGTCTCTCGATGGTTCTGCAGTAAATTAGCTCCCCACCGATGCCGCCCAGGCCCATTATTTTCCCCCTGCACACCCAGGGTTCTTGAATGAGGGTAATGTCAGAGTTCCCCATTACCTTACAGAGAGCGGCTGAGCCCGCTCTATTGTGATGCAGGTTTACCTGAATCATCCTCACTTTTTATACCTAAAGTGATCTTCCTGAAGGTAACCTTCTGAAGTCCGTAATGCGCCTTCATCTGGTTGTCGTCTAGAAGTTGGTGATCAGCCTCACTTACCAAGAAGGCCAGGTTCACTCCGCCCTTCTCTTCTTTCTAGCTCAGAAGGTGCCAGTCTTCCGTCCGGAGCCCAGCGTTTTGGACTCCAATCCAGGTCCCGACGGCATCTGCTTCTGGGTGGCCTGAAATCCAGACAATCCAGTGAGCTATTGTTTGGTATGATCGTTCGCGCAGTTTATCCTGAGGATGCCTGCCGCGAACCAAGCACCATCAAACTGAGGAGGATTCACACTTCCCATGGGAGTGGATGCAGTCTGACCTTCCGGTCTCCTGACCCTTTTGAGCGCTTGTTTTTGAGGAGTCTGAACGAGACATTTTGGTCCTGCTCTCCTTCCCCATCACCACCTCTTTTTCATTAGGCCGGGCTGGGTTTACTGGCGCCCACAATCCGGCTTTTTTCTACTCCTCTCTTTTCAGCCTCTTTCTCTGAGCTCCAGAGAGTCTTTTAGGTTTGGCACCTGTGTCTCACGGCCCAGTGGTCGCCTCCATAGGTGCAGTTGAAATGGAGTCTGTGTCTTCCGGCACTACCTCCATTGGTTTAGTTTCCATATTCGCGTCCATTTTGTTCCCACGAGTATTGATGAAATGGTGGTCAGGAGCCCCACAGGCATGGAAGGTTGTATACAACGAAGGGTCACCCGGTTCCTCGAGGTCGGAACCAGTAGAAACTGATCTACTATTCAGCCATGCATCCCATTGGCCTGATTCACCCACCGTAGAATTTAGCATTTTTGATGAGGTTATTTCAGCGGTTTGACGGTGAGTCATCCAAAAGTTGGGTGACTCACCGGCATCATTAGTCTCAGTGCAAGCCCTAAGCCACGATACTACAGCTAGACCGAGAAGTTTGGTCCACGGTATGTGTTTTCGCGTGCTATCAGTTGGAGTTTTAATGCCAACGAGCTCACTTATAACACTTACTAACCTAATGGTCACGTACGATCATTCCATGTAGGCCGTTCCTCTATCCGCTACCTGAGGACGCGCCCGATAGGGGTTACTGTCCCTCACGGGTTATTAAAAATTAAAATGGATCTAGATATTTATAAAATCTTAATTACCATAGATATTCCGATATTTCTAAACACGAATTGAAATTTTACAAATTTGAAATTTGCCTTATAAATTCAGAATTGAAATAAATATGAGTCGATATTTGACCTTGTATCTAACCTAATGAATGTGTTTGTTTGAACGTTGTTATAAATTAATAAGATAAATATAAAATGTGGACAAAATTATAACCAAACAAGAAAACAATTGTATAAGTATTTTATCAATATTGAAAAAATATCATTGCTTAAAGTATCACACCAATGAATAATGTGAAGATATCTGCGTTGTAGCAGTAAATCAAATTTGAATTATAAATATAAAGTACACGGTTAAATAGAAAATAGAAATAAAAATCACTAATTAATATATCTTTTAGATATTCATATAAATTAGAAATTGCGCTATTTACGAATAAACCAGCAAGTTATTTAATAGACCCTAAATTAAAAATAAAACTTTAAAAATGTATTTTGTTACTTTCGTATACTTGAGAATATGTCGTCAAGGCATAAATCCTTTTGAGTAATCTAGAGAATATTAATTTAAAAAGCGATATTGCATAAGAAACATATCGGTTTATTACTCATATTAACTTTTTAGGTGTTGAAAGATTAAAATTAATTAAAAAAAAAATAAATAAAATAAGAATAGAATTCAAAACTGACCGGAACAGATTTTTTTAATCTATAATTTAATTTTACATAATCAACTATTTTCTGCCTTTTGTTTAAGCTTTTTCATTTTTTAAATTTCACACTTTCTAAAATTTACTTTTCAATTCTTTATAAATATTTCAATTTAATCATATTTTGTTATTATTTTCAATTTTTAAAGGATCATTTTATCAATTTTCAGCGTGTTTCATTTCTTTAAATTGTTATTAATTTGAAATAATAGTATATTAAATGTCGCCGCGAGTTTTATAAAGGATGAGTGTCATAATAGCCTTATCCACGAGTTCTTTATACTATTTTTGGTACTTTGGGCCTTTTTGTCATTTTTAAATGAATATTAATTCTTTTTTTAAAATAAGGGAATTTTGTCGCGGTTGGTAGAATAAATGCCTTCTGTGACAATTCGAACCGAATTCAAATTAATTTTCACAATATCTGTAAAATACGAAAAATTTCAAAATACTTTCAAAATTAATTGATTCCCGGCCTCTGTATGGAAGATTTCTTTAAATTTAAATTTTTTTTTATTACAATTTGATAATTTCTGCAAAGAAACTAAAATTAGCGCTAATATAAATAACATAACGCGCGCACATTGAATTGGAAAGAATTGTTTTTAATTAAATGTTCTGGCAATTCATTTACCTTGCTTTAATTCAAATATCCTAGTCACAATTACATTTATCATTACACTTGCACTTTTCAGTATAATAACTGACTGAAACTAAATACATTTTAAATAGTTGCGGTTTTCTATTTACGCGAAATTTACGGGTATATACCATTTACACGGAGCGATCAGTTTAAAATGCAATTAGAGCAGGTATATTTATTTATCTCAATTTTGACATATTATATTAAATGCAGTAAATTAAATAGCAAAAGGTCTAAAAACGAACCTATAAATTTACGGATTTATATCTTTTATTAAACATACAATTAAAATAAAATTTTATTTTTTTATATATATAATATAATTGAGGCTACAGCATTTAATAATATCAAAACGATTCATTTTTCAACTTCTGTATTGCATAATTAAATTCTTAACATAATGCATTCGGTTAGTCGGCTCACTATTTGTGAATTTCCTTACTATACTTACACTACTAATTTTTATACAAGTATTTAATTGCACATCCTTTAAATCTGCAAGAAAAGTAAATATGTCAGGATGGGCCCGATAAAAAGATTGGAAGTGGCCATGAAACGGTTCACAACAGTTAGTTATATTTTCCATTGTAGCCATAGATGACCCCTACAAATGTGGTCCAAATAAAGCTTTTTCTTTGTTATAAGTGTCTATTAAATAATCACAATATTTAATAACTCTATTGTCATTGGGCATAATAGAACAAAAATCTTCTACAAAACTATCTGAAACTTCATAGTGATTTAAAAATATCAAACCAAAAGTTCATCTTAACCACCGACCCATATCGGAATTTAAATCCTTATATTCTATAACTAAACCTAAATTTTTGATTTTCCTGAACCAAGCTTGGGGCTAGTGGAATCTTCATCCATTTATTTTGCTTGCTCGCCATGCCTATGTGGATGGACGGTTCAAAATCAGAAAATATTTCTAAAGGGCTAAAAATTAGATTAATTCTTTGATAATAGATAATATTCTATTAACAATTTAAAACAGATATAATAGGTTGAACATATTTTATCTGGAAGTAGCATAAATAAAACAGGGGTGTAGTGTCCATTTTTAAAACAATGAATTGTAAAAAAATTGACAAAAATACTTTGCCGAATAATCAAATGTGCCGTCCATATAATTTTATCGCAGGTACACAAACACTTTTTCTTTTTGAAAAAAAAGACACTAATTGAGTCTTTATGAGTGATAACCATCCCCCTCCCCCCCCCAGATAATAGCGTAGAAGATCTATCGCTTCAAATTTCTAATTTGTGAATTCAATAAAAAAAAATAAAGAAATCAAAAATGATTAGCGAAGTCACTGTAAATTGTTAAATTAAACATTGATACAATCTCAAATTTTGATGGCAATAGCGCCCTTACCGAAATTTTTCTTTCTTGTTGCGATGCTATTTTGATCGAGTATAGAAATTTAATAATAATGAATTAAATAAGTATCTTTTAAAAGCCGTTATGAGTAAACTAACGGGATGTGCTTTATTCGCAATTGGTTCCAGAACAGAATTAGGAACTTAGGCTGAAATTAAAGAATGTATTCACTAAGATTTGGTGATTTCCGAAATTATGATAATTTGGTGCAAGATGTAATGAATGTAAGACCTTTTAAAAATGAAAAATACTAGATTTTGGGTGGAGAATCCAAATTGTTCGAAGTAAACTAGCATCTAAAATAAATTCCTTGTCGGAAGATAAACTAGCCAAAAATGGCAAAATCATCCATCTAAAACAATACGACCAAAAGGAAATTTGCAAAGTGTAATTAGATTGTACGACCATGACTCATTAGAATCAGCTGTATTGAATGAAATAAGCGAAGAGGAAAATATCAATTATACTCTAGAACAGACAAATTTTCCCCAAAATTCACAACAGAAATTATTTAACAATCTAAGACATAACTACCAAAATAACTACACCTTTAAGAATCCTCCAAATAGAACTTCCCATGCATGTAGACAATTACTCCAAAGTTTTCAACATTCTACACATTTCAACCAAATGCAACATATTCCAACAAAATTTAGAACCTATTCCTCAAGTTTAACAAAATACATTGAATTTCAACAATCTATCTCCAACAGTAACTTTCCCAAACCACATAGTAATGTATTTAAACCCACCGGAATTAATCCCAACCTTCCTCAACAACTCATGCCCATAAAAACTAGAAATGCTGTTAAATGCTATGCAAAGAAATTCAAATCTTGCTCAAAATCTAAAAGATAGAAAATATCAATCTTTCCTAACTACTGGTCTACGAAAGTTCATATCAGAAGAACTATATTGTATTGCCTACGAAAAGAAAATTGAAAATTTTTCAAACCAGGAACAATCAGAAAATATTAATAAATATTTTCTTTTTGCTCCTTCTCAAGATCTTCCGAGATAATAAAAATCAACACAAAAAATAGTATAATAATAGCTTATGTAGAAATTCAACAACCCCCATTTATAAACTCCTAATAGACGCAGGCGGCTTTACTTCTATTCTAAAACCCTCTGTAATAGAAAAATTCTACCCTGAGTGTATTTACCATGAAAATTGTAAACTAAAAACATGTAACGGTAAAACTTCAATACAATTTTAAGCCACAATTCCAGCCCTTGCAGAATTTAGTTCGGCAGAAAATATCGAATTCATTCTTTTCGATTTTCATGAGTACTTCCATGGACTCATAGGGCTTAGAGATCTTATAAAACTAAAATTAGCAATAGTTCCTTCGAATAATCATCTTTTTAATAATGAAATACAATGCGATTCAGACAACAAAACGACAAATAAAATTTTTTCGAATTAAACGCCAATGAAATGAAACTTCCAGTCATAGAATTGGAAGAAGAAGTTCTAGTTCCAGAACAAAGATGTAATAAATAGTTTATTTATCCCAGCATCTCAAATTATGGCAAGAAACGGTTATGCAAATATTAAAATACACCATTACTCCGATGAATGTGTGAAACAAGAATTGAAACAACCTGTAAATGTTACTCCATTCGAAGTGAAAATGCTAATATAGAACTCTTTAATGCAGAAAGCATTATCTCACCAGAACCTAACATAGCTAAAGCAGACATTTATAACCTTATTTAAACTGACCATTTGAATCTTAAGGAAAAACAAACAATAAATAACTTTGCCGAGAATATTATGATATTTTTCACAGAGCTGACGACCCAGTATCCTTCACAAATACCGTAAAACACAAAATTAAAACATTTAATAAAGACCCAGTATTTACAAAATCATACAGATATCCCTTCATATATAAGGCAGAGGTAAAAATACAAATAGATGAAATGTTAGAAAGCGGTATAATTAGACCTAGCAAAATCCCATGGAGCTCTCCGATTTGGATTGTTCCAAAAAAGTTGGGCGCATCAGAAAACAAAAACGGTGCATGGCAGTAGACTATCGAAAAGTAAATAACAGAACAATTTCTGATAGATATCTCGTTCCAATGCCACATTTTATATAGACTAGGCAGATATAAATATTTTTCGACGCTGGAGCTTGCATCCATCTTTCGTCAAATAGAAGTCCATTAAAAATCTATTCCAAAAACTGCGTTCAGTACAGAAAGACCAACTTACTAAACCTTTTACTAAATGTTTAAAGAAAAATGCCAAAATTATTCATAATAAAAATTTATTATAATCTTCTTGCTCTGTAAATCCATCTTAATTAACAATATCATATTCCAATATCCTGATTTCAGCAAACCATTTATACTCACAACGTATGCTTCAAATTACGCAATTGAAGTCGTATTATCCCAAGGAACTATCGGAAAAGACCTACCAGTAGCGTACGCACTTAACTTGAATGTAATTATTCCATAATCGAAAAAGCGCTGTTAGCTACTGTTTGGGCAACGCAATATTTCCGGCCATATATATTTGGAAAAAAACTCATCTGAAGAAAATCCTGTATTAGGGATCCCAATTACAGAAAAACCACTGAACAAGTTTAATAAACAAAACATCGCAAAAATAAACGATACCAACAAGAGGTTTATAAAAACTTTCTGTCCATTTCCAAATAAAGAAAGAACAATTATATCACTTCCGAGAACAAATCTAGAACATGAACTAATAAATTTCTTTAAAACTAAAATTAATCCGAAACATTCATATGTTATATATTTTGAAAATGAATTAGACATGTCACAAATAAGGAACATAATACTAAAAAATTTAAATCTCTACTCATTGAAACTTATGCACTCCACCAGATTATTTATTGATATTGCGGACACTAACGAACAAAATCTGAAAATACAACACATACATGAAACTAAAACTTATTATTGAAGCAGTAATGAAACCATACAACAACTAAGTAAATACTATTATTGGCTTCTCGATTTCATTTATTTGGGGTTCCTACAGCTTGCGGCTAGACTCAGTAAAAATGAAGAAATGATAATCACTCATAAAACCCAAAAAAGTATTCAGAGATTTAGGACCACGACACCCCACTGTTATACCTCAATTACACTCAGCCCACTTCCACGACAGTGGGCAGGGAATTGACCAGCACGAAAATGTAAACAAGTCACTTGTCATGCTCATGCAGATGCTACTCCTCATGCCCTATACTCACTCCGTTGGCAGTTTTTCGTACGGAAGTTAAAGTAACATGGAGTCGTGGGGGCGTTTGCATTCTACTCTCCCGCTCAGATGCCACATAGCGCCTCGCGTGTTATGGACAAGCTAAGTCAATGTAAGTTCTGCATAAATATTTTATTCGTTTTTAGAGGTAAGAAAATCGTCTCAAAACTATGGTTGAATTTCATAATTATGGTACGTCTGGCAACATTGAATTACTGCCACAGAAGTATTTCAGGCAGTGAGTAAATACTCACTGCCACAGAATTATTTTGGGCAGTGCATACGGCAGCGTGAGGAGCAGTGGCAATGGATGAGCGTAAATGCGAAGTTAGGGATTTTCATGGCGTCCGACCATTCGTAGAAAATCTCAACCATTCATCCCGTTATCTGGGGCGCTGTTACCAAACTATATTTTTATTCAATATTGGTAAATTTTCCTCAGTTGCATGTGTATGAAATATATTCAAAATTTTCCGCTCAACAAATATTTTAAATACATACATGTCTGAGGACCTAAATACTTAATCGTGACACAAGTTCAAGTAAAACAAAAATTTGTCTATATAACCTTTAGACATTTACAGTTTAGAATTTGTAAGGGCAGCCTTTATAGTCACGAAGTGGGGCGATAAAGAAAACCGTATAGTTACTTTAGCATAGTTCAAGTGTAAGAAGTTCGCCAGTAATATTCTTACATTACTTAAACCTTAAAAAATTAGTTTTTGCTTTGTATATATCGAGTCATAAGCAGGTATACTGTGAATGATAGAAGCCCGCGAATGTCCATGACACCTGCCAATATTAAAAAGGTGCCGTAGGGGCATCCTGTACGCAAGTAGAAAATAGTGTCAATAGAAATAAAAATTTCCAACCGTAGTATATATCGCTTGCTTAAAGATGATCTCGGACTTGGTGCTTATCGAAGACCAACGGGACAATGACCGACGAAATCAAAGCATTTGCTTCGTCGGCACGCTAAAAACCAACACTGAGAAAATTTTTCTGACGGATAAAAATTTAGCAAGCAAAACGATAGGATTTATGAACGCTACTCTCGAAAAACCTCAAAACTGAACAGAATATAATACATCTGTCAAAAAGTACCGAGACTAACCTATAGATAGACCTTCGGATCACATATTTATATCATGCTCAATAAGTTACCAAACCGTCAAAAGGTTTCGTAGGATTCCGATCATTAATTATTGAATTACATTTGTTTAAGTAAGGTTATTTTTATTATTTTCAAAATAATGAAAAAAAAAATGAATTTCGTGTGTTAATAAAATACTGTTTTTTCTGGGAAAAATACTGTTCAAACTCAGAAATGGTTTGAAAAGTGTTACCAGAAATCTACTCCATAAAGAATAAATAATTTATTTCAAGGCTTTGAAAAGGTATTATTTCAAAGGAATTTCTATTATTACTTAAATCCCGTTCAAATCATGACATGAACTGTTATGATAGTACCATGGCTGTTTACTTTCATGACATTGTGGCAGTTACTGTCAGTCCACTGTTCACACTGATCTATCGACAGTGACAGTTGTGCCATGGAGGAAGCTGCAGTTCTTGTCGTTGTATGTGAAATTTTTAAGAAAATTAATGCATCTTTAATTTTAAAAAGTAGGAAAAAGTGGACTCATATGTATTGAACTTTTTTGACATTATTGAAAATATTTTTAACAAATACAAACTTCTTTTTTAAAATTTTCCAAAAAAATAAATCCACAAAAATGAACTGCTGATAACAGAAATGATACGACGATGATGATAGTGAACTGTCAAAGCAGTTTACACGATGGCAGTTGCTGTCACAGTCGCAATATCGACAGTCGTTGTCGCAGCAGTAACTGTCGTGACTTCTGTCATGGTGTGAACGGCACGTTAAATTCAATTTGTGCACCTTTATTCATTTTTCATTGTAAATAAAAATAAGAACAAACATATTTTTGTCTTTCAATTGGTAATTATTATATTATGTTAATTTTAAAGGCATATTTTAGAAAGGTATCAAAAATTTAACCTTAGCAGTTTCTTTTTACAGCCTCACACTATGCGCACTCTAGAGTACACCTTACGCGCACCCCGGTGTAGTGAGGCACCTAACGGAAATTAGTTGTATGAAACTTAGTATGCTCAAACCACCCAGTTCCAGCTCAATCAGAGAGCCCAAAACACCCGAAATCCATAGCTTTTCTTCCCGAATCACATGCAGTGAGGTTGGAAAGCTGTTAATATGTCAATATATCAACACTGTTAAGCTGGTTACACATCTGAGGCACAGGCAAGCCGAGGAAGCATGAGGCGGCCTCGTTCTTCCACGGCTTGCCTCGACCTGTTCTAAATAGACAAATTTTTGTTCAGCGCATGAACGAGTATGCGGCATGCCTCGGCACTGATCAACGTGCTCGATCCGAAAATTTATAAAATAGAATGCTATGCATTCGGAGCAGACTTCGGCGTACCGAGACAAGTTCGGCGGTTCCTCACTTTGATGGAATCTTAACCATTACCTTACACAATCAGGCTCATGTTAGAAGCTACAAATAAAATAAAAAGGAATTTAATATATGTATGCAAGTGAACAAGATTAATGATTAAATTTTAAAAATATTTATTATAAACATTTTTATTCAGTTTTAAATCAATTTGTAAAAAAGAGCGGCAATGGTGTTTACAGTTCATTTGTTCCTTTACTTTTTTGTTTTTTATTTATTTTTTGATTGTGAGAAAACCGCCGCAAAGTTTGTAGATAAGCGCAGCTAAACTAAAATAAAATTACGAAAAATCTATGCTAGTTTACAAAGTTAAAATGCGAAAATTTTAATGAATTCTCAAAAGGAATGGTACTAGTACATTTCTTTAATTTAACCATTCAGATTATTTTATGTCATTAGATAAACAAAAGTTTTGAAATCGCTTTTTTCTTCTCATCACGAATTGTAGAAATCTTGATAATTTATTTCATTATTCACTGGTATATAATGAGTATACACTGCTGTGCGTAATGGATGGCATTAGTCTTAACCATGTATAAGATAAACAAGGTGGCTGCACGTTCTATGCGCTCTATATATTGAAGATATGCTAAAAGTGGGACGCTGAGCGAGAGTGAAAATCGGGGTAATATATTACGCTCTTTGTCAACATATACCTCTCTTTGTGTACTGAATGTTCCGAAATGCAACAGAATGCAACAAAAATTGTAATTTATTTAACAAAAGAGAATATTTGTAAAAAGTATGAGTACACATAATGGTAGAATTTAGTATTCAAACATTTTTTATATAAAAATTTCAAGAAAATCACTCATTTCGAAAATAAAAAATAAAACATTATATTTCTCAATTAACGCTCGTGTTATTATCGACAAACATTCTCTATCCGTGTGTGAAACAAGCATTCCACAAAAATGTCACTATTATTCTCGTTCAGCCACCTTATGTATCTTACACCATGGTCTTAACTGAATCGCAAATATTTGACAGATCTTCTTCAAATAATCGAGGACAAAATAATTTATTTAGAAGCATAATTTTTGAGTTTAGATCTGAAAAAATACGTCGGCCCCATATTCAATTTATTATAAATATAAATTATATCTGGCTGAAATAAAATAAAACAATATATAATTACCACATATTTAAATTTTAATGTTACGCATTCAATTAGTAAAGTACAATCAACTCTATTTTTTTTATAAACCTATAGCAAACCACAATTTAGTTTTAATTTATGTCCTGTTTTATGAGTGCAAATTGTGAAATTGTATTTCCCGTATAATTGAGTAAGCAGTTAACTAGGTGGTTTTCCAAAACTGTTTGATTATAAATATATGTGGCGATTTAAGTGAATTCCAAATTTTTTAAAGTTATTTCTTTCTAAAGAGAATAAAATCAGTTATTTTAATTTTTCCTGGTATCAAGCTTTAAACATTCAACAATAATGAAGAGAAATATGGATCAATGTTTGAATTGAAATTAAAATTTACTATAAGTTGATAAGCTATGACAAGGTCCCATAAGAATTCACATAGGGGCCTAAATTTACTTTTACCTTCTCTGGGAATCAAAGTCCAAAGATCTGGGTGTACCATCAACGGCGGGATTTTTATCACGGACTGATGCGGATGACTGTGTGAGATGGGTGTGGGAAGCGGGTAGGAGGAGGGGAATAGTGCAATTAATAGTATATTATACAACGACATAATAATGATGCCACTATTCCCATGCGAAAGATTTACAACAGGAGCGAGTGAAACGAGGGCGTGTTGTAATCTCCCGAGGGAATAATATCCATTATAGCGAGTTGTATATTATTTTTTAGTCACGACAAACTTAAAAAATGGCACAATTTTAAATAAATTTAATTTTCGTGTCCACGCACATTCAATTTGGAGGTTAACTTCAATTTGTTTGTTGATGTTGATCAAGTGCCACACTTATGCGAGAAACCCTTCGACATTAGAGTTGTTAGGGTTAGGTATCAGTATCATCTTACCGGTAAGTACCGAGTACCAGTACACGAGGAATGTAATATAAATTTTAAATAGAGACACACGATTCTCGTAATTTTTTATAATTTATCCAGATATTGATTCACATTTTATAATAAAAAACTTAACTCAAGATTTCAAAGGCCGAGTCGATTTGCTGCCAGTAAACCAAGAACGTTAGACCAGTGGTATTACAATTAGACAATAAAACAAATATTGAGAATTTGACAATAAATATAAGAAAACAAAGAGTAACTTAATGTATCACAGATTCTAGGCATCAAGTAAAGCCGACTTGGCATAATAGCCAGTTCTAAATATTTCGCCCTTGTAGATGATTGAATTTAAAGACTGTGAACTGATTTTTCAGTTCCCTTAGTCAAAATTTGTGATACGTGGTTAAATGTAAAATTATTTGTAAAAAATTTTCTTGGCGGAGATTTTTTTTTTGCTCAAAGTAACATAATTTTTTCAAAGCTAAAAAATTTAAAATATTTGTATAATGCATATATTTATAAATATTAGAAGCCGAGTTTTTTGGATACTAAGAGTTGAAAAAAATCCATTTTTGCAGATATTTGGACTTTTCAACCCTTAAGCCTTCGATACACAAAAAATGTTTATAGTTTAGTCTATTTTAGATCAAAATATGGTGATATGACTTTTGACCTGATAATAAAAATTTAGTGCTTCACAGATATGCGGCAAAAATACAGGGTATGGACTAAAATGGACCTCATTTCCAAATTACATGGAAAATTACCGTTTGATTACATCCATTGCAATATTTTTTTTACATTAAAATTGCGATTTTCACAAGCAAAATGCGATTTTAAGTCACGGTTGAAAAATTACGAAAAAGTTAAAAACAGACTTCTTATTTATAGGTTTCAGACCCTCTTAAATCGAGAAAATGACTTCTTAAGTTTAGTAAAATAATAGAGTAATTTTCCGACCCGAAAAATTTGTAACAAAAGATTAATTAAAAATAACATAAAGTGTAAATAAATAAAAATATATAAACATTAATTTTTTTAATAAAAATAAAATTAATTATATCTCAACGATTTTACATAGAATGTCTAAGTAGGTTTGATAAGTTAAGATTTAATGGAAGATAAAATTAATATTCTTTAAGATTGCCTCTGGTTATGCTTTAATTTACACTAGAATACATATAAGAATACTGTATATATTTAGCAATATATTTAAGTACTTTGTCATTTATATTTCCATTGGGAAAAGATCGCAACAATGTGCTAATGCACCATGTATGCTTATCATAAAATACACGCGAGTCATTACTATCTGCAGGAAACATTTATACAGGAACATAGGTTTCCCTAAGAACAATTTCCTTTTTACTTTTTTTACTTTAGTGTAGTTAAAATTGCAGGGCTTGTTTATTTTTGTTTGTTTTTTAAATAAAATCAAAATGTAGGTTAATGCATTTTGTGGATAGGAAAGGTGATAATTTATTTAGTTCTTAATATTTTGCGACGGTTGTTCGTGGGAAATAAAAATTCAATATATTTAAAAAAAATAGGTGTAACGCGACTTATTTTTAAATGAACTACAAATATCTATAGCTGCAATTTTGCAACAATGAATACATATGTAGCTGGAACTTAATCTAACTGGAAATCCTTTACAAATTCTGCACTTACAGTGAAATTACTTCAAAAGGATAATAGACTTTTGTAACATGTATCTAATTTTGTAACAAAAATATATTGTAGCTACAATTTATTACTAGTACAAGGCATTAAACATAATTCTGCAAATAAAACTTTCATTAATATAATGCTTGTTGAATTTTTATGTTGTGGATTCCATATTCATGTCACATGATTTCTACCCTAACAGATATCTTGAAAACAATCAGTCTTTCCCTTATTTTTACCGAAAATACCTATTTCGAAAATATTGCGGATTAACCCTGAGAAATTCTGTCTATTGTGGAAAGTTCTATCCGGAGAGAAGACAAATTAATCCAAAATATTTTTAAAAATAAATTCAAATATAGCTGATATATAATATATTTTATTATAATTAAATAATCCATATTCTGAATTTCACTTCCCTTTATTAGTTTTATTTCATTTCATGGGGATCTCACTTTCCGTTATCCAGATATTTTTAACAATTTAAAATTGCAAAATAAACAGACTAATTGCTTAAAACGCAATACTTTCGAATGGATTGAAATTGAAAAACTATCACAATCTACAAAGAAGACAGTCTAAAAAATAGGTTGCTTCAAAATTATTGTTATATTCAGTCTGTTCTACATATTTTGTTTAAACTGCTAATTTACGTTCCTCTTGTCTCGTTTGACAATGACAGTATTGTAAACTCCTGTGTCTTTTGTTTTAAATGCCATTGCAGTGTTTATACATTTCTTATGTTATTTCGATAAAATTGTTTGGGCTCAATGGTTTTTATCAGACATTATGCTATATAATTGATTTGGGCTAGGTGGTAGTGTGAATCAACGTGTAAATATCAGTTTGCATGTATGGTTCTTCAGTATACTATGTGTCCTAAAGTACCTTCCTCGTTTTCTATTATTAAAATGTCCAAAAAGGGAATTTGGTTATTAATTTCTTTTTACATCGTAAAATGAATTGTGCTATTAACTTTGTTTAATAACCGAAAAATTAAGATAATTTTTCGGATTGATTTGTATGGTGCTGCACTTGAAGCATTAGTTTCAAAGTGTTGAATAAATATGTTAGTAATAATTGGCGATATGAATCCGTAGAGGATTCATTTAGTCTGTCTATATTTTTGACCCCTGAATGAAAAAATGTGTTTTTCAGATTATATCCCTCATAAATTTTAAACCGATCTTATTTAAGAATTTTTAAGAAATAAACCAATCACGGCAGTATATCATGAATATACATTCACCTTCCTTCCAAACTGCCCAATAACGTGCTACATGAGCTGTATATTCAATTTGGTGTTTCACTTGCTTATTGGTTTAAAAAGACAATTATCATAGCAACAATAGCAACAACAATTGTTTCTGACATTTCTCTCCTAGAAATGTCATAATTTATACAATATTTTGAGGTTGGCAAAATTAAATAATTTTTATTTGTTCGTGATATAATCAAAACAAATATCCCGTGACCACTTTTGTATATTCTAATATTTTTCCTCTTTTTATGCTCAATTGATGTTGCCATTAAAAAAAATATCCCTCACGCAAAGCGCTCGGGACATTTTTAGGTAACATCAATTTCACATAAAAATCGGGAAAAGTATTTTTGAATATACAAAAGTGCTCTTGTGATATCGTTACTAACAATGCGAAATAAGATAAAAAATGTCATTTTGTTATATTGTTACGGGGTATTTCGGTAAAAAGAGATACCAATCAAAGCTGGTCAATATATCGTTATAAATATTCGAAAAAATTTCTGAAAAATATTCAACCGGGAGCAGAAATTGAACCTGTAACATTCTGCTTACAACGTCGACGCGATTCCAGTTTTGCCATTCCGATTAAATATTTTTCAGAACTTGATGTTGACAGCGAGATGCAATCGTTGTTTGTTGGATATACTTCCAAAATACATTAATACTTTATTACATAACAACTCGTGAATGTCCAGATGAAATTAAATTAAGTTAATTATGTTAATTAATTTTTGGTTTTCGGAAACAGTGCCTGTGTGTTTTAAATATTTCAAAAAAATGCATGTCGCTACAAATGTTAACAAAAGTTGTGAAAAATAGTTAATCGATAGCCGGGATGGCAAAATTGGTAGCGCATTGGCCATGTAAGTCGAAGGTTAGAGATTCAAATCCTGTTCTCGGTTGAATATAGAGGATGCTAAAAAAGCGGTCAAATTAGAATAATTCCATTTCTTCTTCTTTTCGGACGTTAGCGATCATGATAGCTATTCGAACTTTATCGGCTGCTGGTCTGAAAAGGCCTACTGTTGATGTATTGAACCATGTTCGTAGGTTCTTTAACCAAAACGTTCTTCTTCTTCTGGTCCTCTTCTTCCTTCCAGTCTGCCTTGTAGAATCACTTGCAGCAGTCCGTA